>VOQK01031845.1:14653-37303 GCA_015052645.1 Benitochromis conjunctus
CAAGTCACACATTTTAGTACAAAGAAGAGGTTACCACTTGAAAATGACCAAGTATCTTTGTATTTAGTCCTTACCTAGTGCTCTTTAATGTTGTTTTGCTTTGCTTAAATTATTACAGAGGATGCAGAGTAAACCACATTACAGACAAACAGGTAAAAGTAAAACCACTGTATAAAAATAATTTCTATGACTTTGGAGAAGGCGTGGGCAGCAAATAATGTAGCAGAATGGTTTGGAATTGCAAATGACCAAACACTGTCTGTATTTAGCATTTACAACAATAAAATCACATTTTGTTTGTTTTGGAGCGAACGCATCTACTCTGAAATAACTCTGATGCTAACCTTGCTTCCTGTAAACTTATTGGGCCAAAAAGCACTTCTGAAATATATACGCCATTTTCCGCCGTGCCATCGAGGAGACAACAATGTAGTTTTTTTGTGGGTGAGGAAGGAAAAATTACTTAGGTAACATTTTTGAAATATCCAGCCACCTATCAGAATATTTCAAATGTCATCTCAGTTGTTTTGGTCTCGCAGATCCACAGTTACGGTGACTGTGTTGGATTGCAATCATGATAAAAGATTTGCACAATAATCACATTGCCTTGTTGTGCAGGTGAATGCTACATTTCAATAGAAACAGAAAGGCTGAAAGGTCTGATTCAGGGATCCCGTCCCATAATTATTCACACAATGTCATATCTGACCCAAGTTCATACAGTGGAAAGGCGGCTGTGACCTATCTTGTAGCCTGTGTGGAGGATGCGCTTTAGTGTCGTGTCTGTACAAGCTGTGTTTGCATCCTCACCGCCTTCATCCTGATTTGGACAGACACTTTTGACGCTGGCATTTTCATTGTTTTAATGACCACGGCAAGTAATTGAATCATTATTTTTGATTTTTTTTCAACAACTGGACATTTGCGAAGGCAGGGGATGAATAATGACGTAAAGACAAATGGGATTGATGGCTGGAAAGGAGAAGGAAGGAAAATGGACAGCGAGTTCAAACGCAATGAAATTCCCGACGAAGAAGTCAACAAACACACTATTTGCCGCTCGGAAGAAGCGAAGAATAATCAGCTCAGGCTACAGTCATTTTCATCCCATGCTGGATGACCTTAAAACATCCATTTAAAGAAAAATGTGTTGTGAAATAATGAGACGTGCTTTTGAGTACACAGGGAGATGGCACAACAGACAAGCCAGTGAAGCAGTTACAAGTAGTAAGAAGAAGGAGGGGGGTCACAACCAAACAACAAAACGCATCATTTGCTCTTCAACATGAAACATAAAAATCACATTTTCACAGAGGATTTCTGTTTTACTTGAAGGGATGCTGAAAAACTGCCCATAACCCAAAGACCATCTCATATGACAGCTTGCATGGAAGCTGGCTTGTCCTGTGCAAAGAGGAGAAAGCCATTAAATGATTTTACATGACAGTAATTGGAAAAATAATCAGCAACAACATGATGAATGGGTAATAAAAAGTTTGACACCATTTTTCATTTTAGTGATTTAAACTAACATCGGTAGTTGTTTACATCACCACACATCAGTTATCTGTGGCGTTAAGAATTTATTTTATTTATCTCTTTATTTCTTATTTTTATTACATATTCACTAGTAAGTAGGATGAGGGGATAAAAGTGAGTACTATGAAGCTCACTTAACAGTAAGTCAAGTGACTGTTTTAATGCCTGTTTTAGTTTTGCATGATCCCCGGATCACCTTTCGCTCATTGATGGTCTGGAACCTACCTATTCCTCTCTTATCGCAGCCATCTTTTTTTTTTTTTACCTCCAGCCCAGAAAATGCCATGTTTATAGATGGAGGGCAATCCACAGTCAGGCCACGTTCAATGAGTCATTACTGAGAGAAGGAGGGAAGAAGTAGACAGATGAGGAACAAAGTGATTGAAAGGTAAGAAAGAAAAGAAGGATGGAAGCGAGGTAAGGTGAGTCAGAAAAAAAGGAAGACAAAAGCGTGCTCTCTCTTCTCCCTTAGCCGGATGCTTGAAAGCAAGGAAAGAAAAGGTTAGTGTTTCTCAAATTGCATGAAAATCTAGTTTTCTTCATCTTAAAGCAGCCTGTGGTTAGAATCCATCAGTTCAAATAATGAGCTCTTTAAAAAAATTCCCAACAGTCTCAATCGATCTCCATTTCTACTCCTTTCATTTGTCAGTATTTTTTTTTCTATTAATCTTCTAAGACTTAAGTATGGCATCATTAATGTGAAAGTTAAACTGCAGGTACATGACATCTGGGACAAATTAATCCTTAGGTTTCCAAATGTAATAATTCTATATTCAGAAAGACCAGTAAACAAGTACGCATCCACAGCCAGAGACAGAAAATCATTTAATACTGTGTTCATAATGTCAACCTTAATAAACTCTGAATTAGGCTCCCGAAGCATCCGCTTGGACAAGTGATATAGTTTCTGCGTTCAGTTTCTAAACCATCACCAACCTAAAGGGAAATATTTTCTAATGAAACTCTAACTCCAGGGTCCCAGTGAATCTTGCTGCTTTAAAAAAATAATAATAATTTGTAAAGGAATACATTTTTGGTCCAGTAAGCCCACAGGTCTTCATCCATAATTCTATTTTTTCTGACTCTGCCTCGAATGTCTGAAGTGTAAACAGTGTTGGCTATAGGTACCAGCCTGTAAAGAAAGAGATATAATAGTTGCCAGCTTGTGGATACTGACTACCTGACAGCCAGGCCACAGTACGTGAAACTGGACATCTTTCGTGGTGTGTACTATGGGAGCTGCTACACCTCAGACTTTCACTACACCCTCAGGTCATGCCACCTAAAGAAATATTCTGATGATGTGATGATTCTCCAGCAAATCTATAAGCGATAGGAAGGAGGATGAGTAGAGAGAACTAGTGGATGATTTTGTGGAGTAGGCTGGAAGAAATCTTCCTTATATGAATAAAACCAAAGATATGATGATTGACTTCAGAAGAAAAGGGACAGCTACATAGCTTGTGTCTAGCCTCGGATGGGATGTTGATGTGGTGGAGGAGTATAAGTCCCAGGGAGGACCAGCACAGAGGCTGCATACAAGAGGGGATGAGCAGGCTCTATTTCCTAAGGAAGCTGAGATCCTTCAATGTGTGCAGCAGTCTGTTATGATGGGTGAAGTGTACTTTTCTCTGCTCTGCTGGGGGACTAGGATCCGAGCTGGTGACTGAATAAACTGACTAAGGAGACTGGCTCTGTGATTGGCTGCAGACTGGACACATTTGAAGCCGTGGTGGAGAGGAGGTCACTGAACAAACTGTTATCCATCACGGATAATCCTGACCACCCTCTGCACCACTTACTGGACAAGCAACAGAGTGCTTTCTCTAACAGATTGATTCAGCTCTTCTGCCACAAGGACAAATATAGGAAATCTCTCATGCCACATGCTATAACTCTCTCTAATGCAACACATCTGAATAGCAGAGCATCATCTATTCTTTTACTTCTTCACAACATTTTAAATTCTCCTTTGTTTTGTTTATTTTGAATAATTATGCTTGATTTATTATAATTATTATCATTATTATCATTATTATTATTATTATTATTATTAAACTCAGTAGATGTGGATAAGACACGCACTGCCATTTTCTAACAATGAACATCATCGTGCAACGATCTTGAGCAAAACTAAAGACAACTGCAGCAACTACTTACTGTTGAGCTCATGTTAATTTTTGTGTTGGACATTTTTGAATTTAAAATATTGAAATGAGTTAAAAGTGGGCAAGAATCCAAAGCTATCAAAACAACAAGTGGAGTAATGGTGAGCGAGTGTTCTCTGGGAAGTGTGGCTAGGTGTGTATTGACTATAAAGTAGGTAGACCGACATTCCCCCACAGACAACTGATTACAGGCACCAAACTTACAAAGAAAATTTTTAAAATTTTTGGTTATCCATTGCCCCTGCGGCTTGTGTCACTTGGTTGGGTTTGAATCCACCACATGACACTTCTTACATGTTATTCTGTCGATGCTCTCCCTCCCTTCCTGTCAGCTCTCGGCACTTTCCTGCCAAATAAAGCTAAAGCCAAAAGAAAAGTTTGCTTTGTTCTCACAGCTACTGCTAACGTGTTGGCATTTTACTGGGAAGCCTTATAAAATGTTGATTTAAGCGCAATAAATAGAGGTGCATACATTTAAAGTAGGATTTTTGGCATGTTTTTTCATGTTCACTGTCTTTTATGAATCAACCATAAAAACATCGGTGGGACTGATCTAAAGCTTGAGTTAAAGTATGAAACTAAGTACATTTTGAAAACACGAAGACTCATTCCACCAGTCTGAGATTGACCTTTATCATAGGTACAGTTAATGAGTTTGATGATGATGACATAGCTGTCTTTTATAGAAGGGACAATTTGCTATCTGATAGTTGATACAGTGCAAAGTTGCCATAGACGAAATGCCACAGCTCTGCATTAAAATGTGGCAATACTCAACATCCTTCCTGAAGCATTTCTCTAGTTTGTGCTGCTTATGGTATAATGCTGGGCAGTAATGAAATGAACTGTCTGTTTTAAATACTGTAAATCAGTCGACTGTTAGTAGATCACCTTTTTACTGCCATAGGCACATGTAGGGTGTGTAATGTGACATGTAGAGCAGGTCATCCACTAACTGATGGGTTGGTGTTTCAATCACTGGCTGGTCCAGTCTACATGCCAAAGTATCTTTGGGGCAAGATACTGAAACTCAAGTGACCAGTGTTGGACTGAAGTAATGTGTCACATTTTCAGTAATGTGACATGTTACTTTATTAAATTTAGTCATTATATTACAGTTGCAATTATATCGTTATTTACGTTACTAAGGTTTTTCAGTTATCTGAATGCTGGTCAGATAAAAAGAGAAAAGAAATCAAACATTTTTTTTCTTCCTCCGCACATGTGCTACATTCAGCTAATTCATGTCACGTGCAGGAAGACAATGGTAGAGGGTTAGAGCTTTTGGACTGGGCATGTGGACATTATTTTTATTGCACAGAAGGACAAGAACATAATGCTAAAGTGAAAACTGCTTCCAGGACAGAAACAACTACATTATACTGCTAACACAACTTTGGCTGTCAGGATGTATCTGCACAGACAGCATGCTAGCCAAGAACCCTGAGTGACGTTAGAGATTAGTGTGGTTCCATATATGAGGACCATATTTCAATTTCAATTGAACAGTGGCAGTATAATGTCCTCGTAAGTGGATATCAGGCTCTTGTAGAGCAAAATGTTGTATTTTGGTTTAGACAACCCAAAATGTGATGTCCACATATGTGGACGCCAGGTCCTAGGAGGTTAAAGTCTCTTTGTGCACGTTTTCATCTTTGCTTTGTCTTCTCAGCTTTGTGTTCACACCTAATACTAAAAGAAAGATTATATGTGTGTCCTTATTAGAATAGGGATTTGTGTTGGTGTGTGGGACTGTAGCCTATGGGTTTATATTGTGAGACAGTAATTATGAGTCAGTGTGATTCAGGTCATTTTGCAGAGTAAAGAGATAGTAATGTAAAAAGTAAAGTAACTAATTACTTTCTTACGCAAGTAAGTAAGGTATTGCATTACTTTCAAGAAAGGTATACACCCAATAATAAGGCTCCAGGTCCAGTCGGCTTTCCAGCAGAATTCTACAAAAAATTCTGGACAATTTTAGCACCAATTTTTCACAGAACATTGCAGGAAATCAAGGAAAATGTCCGACTTCCACCAAATATAAATTTTGCCAACATTAGTCTCACAGACAAACTCAATTAACTGGTAAAATCTACTGTTCTCCTGATGAATTGCTCCTTCAATAATCCTTCTTCTAGCCCACTGCAATTGGGAAATATCAAATATTTAGGTATTAATGACTGAAATCTCTACCCATATCACTCATTGGAAGGGTCGCTTCAATTAAAAAGATGGTCTTACCAAAAATCAATTATTTATTTTCAATGATCCCGAGTAAACTATCATCAGAATGGTTCAGATCTCTGGATTCATATATTTCTAAATTCCTTTGGAATTTCCTTTCAGACCTTCCATTTATCAGCTCAAACATCAAACGACATGAATGCTTTAAAAGCATCAACATCAGCTCTTCTCTGACAGCATGGTGGGAGTTTCGAAAAATGACAAATGATCAGTCTTCATTAATCCCATGCAAACCTACACCTATCTGGAACAACACTGACATACTACAAAACAACAATATGATTAACTTCCCAGATTGGAGTTGTAAAGGAATGAAATACTTGGAACATATATTAGAAGGAAAAATCTTTATTCTGTTTGACAGACTAGTTATACAGTAACTGAGATGAACAAGAAAAACTTTGTGGGGGAGAGATATATGAGAGGTAGAGAATGAACCCAACCTGGGCGTCTATTGTCTTATGTAGTCCGGAAGATGATTGGATGATGGGGTGGGGGTAGTTTCCTCTGCTGTGGGGTCAGATGGGCCGCCCCGGGCTATGTGGGGCTTGGTGGTGCTACTGCTCTGGGCCCCGGTCCAGATGGGCCTGGGCCCCCTGCCCATGGTGGATTCCGGGGAACGGGGGTGCCTACTGGGGTCAGCGGGGGAGCTGGCCCTAGGAAGGGGCTACTTGCCCCCCCCCTTCCTTCCCTCCCCATCCCCAACTGCCTCCCTCTTGCCGTTCCACCACACCCACTCACACATGCAGGGCCTTGGGGTGCAGGCGTGTCACCAGGGTGCAGGGGAGGGATTCCCCCTCTGTCCCCTTCTGGCCACCTGTGTCTCAATTTTATTCCACATCCTAGACATCCAGGGCACGGTGGTTAGCACTGTTGCTTCACAGCAAGAAGGTCCTGAGTTCAATTCCACCATCAGGCCGGGATCTTTCTGTGTGGAGTTTGCATGTTCTCCCCATGTTTGCGTGGGTTCTCACCGGGGACTCCGGCTTCCTCCCACAGTTCTAAGACATGCAGTTTGTGGGGATAGGTTAATTGGAAACTCTAAATTGCCCATAGTGAGTGCAAATGGTTGTCTGTCTATGTGTGTTAGCCCTGTGACAGACTGGCAACCTGTCCAGGGTGTACCCCACCTCTCGCCCCAAGACAGCTGGGATAGGCTTCAGCACCCCCCGTGACCCTGAAAAAGGATAAGCGGAAGCCAATGGATGGATGGATGGATCCTAGACATCCACATTACTCATACTACCCCTCTGGGGATGGTGGTGCCTGGACCTGGGGTATAGAGTATGTTTGGGGAGTGTGAGTGTGTGTACAGTGTCCATTTATGTTTGTCTCCACATTGGGCGAGTGATGAATATTTGTATATGTGTGCATGAGAGTGGGAATATACGCTTGTGTCTGTGTGTGCCTGTTCGTCTGTGTCTATATGTCAGGCCGAGTCTTAGAACATCTGGGAACATCTCAGGACATCCCAGGTGTGGGGGCTTATCTCCCCCCACCACACTCCCTGATGCGCTGATGCCCTCGGATGTCGGTGCGTTTGTGGTTCTCCACTCTGGTGCGGGCTTGTCACTACAGCCCCCTGTGGCTTCTGTGCCGTGGCTGCTGGGTGACCGCAAGTCTGGGGCTCTCCTCAGCTCTTTCCAAGAGGGTAGCACGGTTGGCCCTTTGATAGTCCTCCTTGGGCTCTCATGCTCTGGGGGCCTCTGGATGTCTGGGGCCTGGATCTCCTCCATGCCTGCTTCATGCCCTGGGTGATATTTTTTTTTGTTAGTGTTTTCTCTCACTGTCCCTCTTCCCCTCTGTTTTTCTTTCAATCCCTTTCTTTCTCTCTCCCTTTCCTATCCCCCAGTCATGTCTGTCCCGTCTGTAAAAACTTAAAATAAATAATAATATGGTCAATCAAATGGACCAATACGGCAAGGCCGTGATGATCCACTTGGTAAAGTAAATGCATTGGGCATCTTTCTTGGTCTTCAGACAATAATTCTGATGGCTAAAGAGCCAAAAGGGACAGGCAAAAAGAGAAAAAATAAGGTATACATAACAATACATAACTTTTCTTGTGTAACAACCCCAAATCTGCATATGACAGAGTAGTAAATACATCAGAGGTTTACTTGGGCAATCTGAACATCTGCCAGCAAGAAGAGCCAGCTACAAAACAATCTGTTCCATGTAGGACAGCTCCTTTAGTTGACAACTTTGCATTCTGCATTTTCACCCATACAAATTGTATTCTGATTCAAAAAACCAGCATGGCAGTGGCCATGGCTTTGGTTAGAAGTCATCAAAGACCTCATTTTAATGTTTGTGTGTAAAGTATGGTTCTGGCTCCATATTACACCTGATACTCTTCATTCAATCCAAGCAACAGCATTGTTTTATTGAATATAAAACAATACATTATTAGATGAACTGTTATGGAACTGCTGACCAAGAAGTCTTGTTTGGAAAATGCAAAAAGAAAAAGGCATGATAAATCTACAGTTTTTTCACCTACATATCCAAAACAGTAAAATCTCCTGTGCAAGCATCATCATTATTAAAATGTAAGGTTACAGGGTGACATCAGGCAATAACAACGTAAAGTCTACAAACTGATCACTTGATTTGCACAGCTTTATATTTCATAGCCAGAGTTAATATGAAATATCATGTTTTAAAATGATTAACAAAAATGCTGAACTTCTGAAAGAGCGATTCAGCTATGTTCCACAGTTAATTTCCAAACAGTTTTCCAGAACTTCTTCTGACATATTAAAGCTCATTTTGATTTCCTCTATAAACTCTGACTTTGAAGATTCATTTACAAACACATTTTGAAGGTATGGGTGAGGTGCGTGTGTTATGCCACTCAATGCATTCATTGATCAAAAGGTAAACTGTCATAATACCAATCATTTTCAACTACCCTGTCATGCTGTCAGTCAAGAACAATTACATTGTTGACATACAAAATCTCTTTATTTTTTTCAGTTTTTGTCATACCTCAACTGCATTATTGGGTCAGTCGTCTCCAAATATTGCAGACGGTTACCAATTCTAAAACCACTGGGGGAAGAAGTTTTCAAATCATGTACTTAAGTTAAAATCTAACAATGCATGATTGTCCTATTCCAAGTAAAGCTGTTGCAAATCTTCCTTATTTTAAGTAAATACACAGCAGTTAAATATAGTTAAAATGTTAGAATGAAATGACTGGTTTTGTCCCCGTGACTGATATCTTAAGAATGCTTAAGAATCAAGGGACATAGTACTGTTGTGATTGCTGAAGGCGAAGCTAGCATGGGCTACTTCATATGCAATTGAATATACAGGGATGCCAAAAAAAAAAGCTTAAAAGCAATGATTAATGGGAGAAGAAGACAAATCTGCTTCCAGTTTCCTCTCATCTGAATTTTGGTGAGATATAAGATGATCTGAAAATTTACTGAAGTCAGAAGTGCTGTGAAAAGTATACAAAATTCAGTTTTTAAACTTCCTTTGTTAGGGAAATAAAGTTATTCAGCCCTATATGACCCTATGTGAAAAAGGTAATCCACTGCTTATCAATTTCAGTGTCATGGGTGGGCTGGAGCCTAGCCCAACAAAAGGTGTGGTACACCCAGGAGAGGTGTGAATGTGAGCAGGAATGGTTTTATGTCTCTGTCGCGTGAGACAAGGTAGCTTTTACAAGTAAAATTTTCAGCAGGAATGTGTTTATCTGATATTTGGATCAGATACTGGTCTGATACCAACTCAAAAAGCTGGTTCCAATATCAGTGGCAACAAGTCAATCCAAGCTCTAAACCATTTAGTTCAGTTATATGTTGTTCACTTTGCCACATGATAGCAGCACTTAATTGCACAGTTGTATGGGAAAAGCTACCAGCTGAATGTCAGCAGTTTCGGGGAATTTCATGCTGTTATGTTAAACCAACAGCTTCTATTTGTATGTTTGCAGCACTTTTTTTTTTTTTTTGCCTAACTGCAAACTGTGGTTAGAAAGATCTGCTTATTCCTCTCTCGCTCATTCATTATCTTTCACTCGTTATGTTCGGTCCGACACTTTATCTAAGAAGCTAGACTTTTAGTGTAACGCTCGTTGGTAAGCTTTTGTTATACAGTGCTGTGAAAAATATCTGCTTCCTCGACGAAGCCTTCCAAAAACATTTTTAAGGATCTGGGACTCCAGAGAAGTACAGTGAGAATCATTATCTACAGATAACCTGGAACAGTTGCTTGATGTAAATATTAGAACCGTGAATTCTTCTCTCTAAAATCCTGAAGAAATTTCTCAAGCATACTTTGTGTGCATGCAGTACGAGAATAATCTGAAACAAACTATGTGGAAAAAAATGAACCCTCTGGAGTGATCCAGTCAAAGTTCAGACTTAATCTGATTAAGATGCTTTGGCATCACCTTAAACTGGCTGTTCATGATGGAAATGTGGCTGTTATTAAAACATTTCTGTAAGAGTAGGCCAACATTTTTCCGCAGTGATATGAAACACTCATTGCCAGATAACACAAACAAATTAAACAACCTGTTATTAGGTTGGGGGGACTTACTTTTTTTTTTTTTTAAATAAAGGGCCAGGTAGGTTTGCTTTTCCCTCATAAATGAAATCATCATTTCATTGTGTTTGATATTTACTCGGGATTTATTTGTATAACATTAAAATTTGTTTGATGATCTTATGACAAATGTATATGTATATATCCTCCCCTACATCTGGAGAAAGTCATATGCTAAATTTCAACCCACCTCTCATCCATCTTCAGTATCATTCCCCAAATATCCTAAAAAGTTTCCCATTGCTTGTCCCTTACTAGATGGCTTCCAGCACTGAGGCAAACCTCCTGTGGCTTCCTCCCAGGGGTTATCATCTCCCTATTCACTCTCCTTTTAAATTCACGAGATATTATTTCAAACATTTTCCAACAAGAGCTGCCAGACCGCCTGACCATTTGGTTCAATATTTCCAACAGCCTAATTTTACCAGAAGCCACAGAACTGAGGTTGCCACGAAACATGCCATTTTCTACATTTTTCCCCTGCTGTTTTGCTATAAGTGTTGGAATAAGTCACACTGTTGCAATTTGTCCACTGTCCAGCCCTCTGTTACACAGGTAAGTAGGAGGCCAATGAAATACAAGAAAATATCAAGAACAGCACATCAACAACATTTAGATTTTTTGTTTTGTTTTGTCTTATTATTTGCAACCAAAATGCTTAACCTAATGTTTCATTAAAGTAGTTGAGAAACCAGTGGGTGACATCATATTGGCTAGTAGCATCATATTTCCTTTCACAATTTTTTTACTGATACTGTATTTGAACAAAAATAAGATGTGTCATTAAGGCCCTGACTCTGAACATGCAAAGGCCCTATTGGAATATTGAATTTATTATTATTAAAATATTCTGTTTTGTTTAGCATGTATAGTTAAACTGTTGGAATCACATTTGCTGTTCAAGTTATTTAAGCGCAGAATGTTTAAACTTGCATGAAAGATTGGCAACATTCTTGTTTGTTAAATTATGTCCCCTGAAGCGTTGCATGCTTAACTGCTAAGAACATTAAGGACGTGATGATATTAGCATGTTAGCTTATTACTGTACATGTGTTTTATTAAGAGATGGGGGAGTTAGCAGAGTGAATCTGGTTTCTAGGGCAGTGGTGTATTGGATTTATGACTGTTATCAGTAAAAATGAGAATCTGAACCTGTATATGCTGAAGTTAGAAGATGTAGGTCATGCATTAAATAAAGGGAGATGGATTAAACACTAACAGCTTAAAAAGCATTACAGTCCACACTGTAATAATAATTTAAGGTATAATCCAACAAATAGGCATGATCCGATACACCTGTTTTCAGTTCCGATCTGATACCAGTACTTTGGCTGTGGGTATCTGCCAATACTGAGGACTGATGTGATACCATTGTTGAATTAATAATCCGTATATTCAATATGAGGACAGACTGGGAATCACTCTTTATGCATAATTAAACATAAGGCTCAGCTTAAACAGCTTTATTAAGTTTGCTAAATAAAATGCAATAAATAAATACATTCAAAAATATAAATTTACAGAATATTTGGTATTTATTTTTTTGAGACTCATTAGGCTGTAAACTGCTGTCATTTACAGTAGTTTCTCCTTTTTTTCTCCTTACACCATAGTGTTGAGCTGACAGTCAGCGGCTAAAGTGAAATAATATTTAATCACATTGACAAGAACATGTTATGTT
The DNA here is from genome assembly GCA_015052645.1 of Benitochromis conjunctus. Taxonomy (NCBI): domain Eukaryota; kingdom Metazoa; phylum Chordata; class Actinopteri; order Cichliformes; family Cichlidae; genus Benitochromis; species Benitochromis conjunctus. The sequence goes on from VOQK01031845.1 coordinate 26,846, forward strand.
GCCATAAGTGTAATGAAAGCTTACCAAAAAGTGTTATATCAAACAGCCTAGCTTCTTAAAAAAAAGTTGCTGACTGAACATTAAAAGAGTGAAAGTAAATAAGCAAATTGATCCGGTCATTGTCACTGGGTCGGCATACTTTGTCTCAACTGATAGAAAAAGCCAACTATTAATGTTCACATTCACTCCTGTCCTGGGTGTACCTCACTTTTAGCTGGGACAAGCTTTAGCCCAGCCGTGACACTGAACTCAATTAGCAGTTAAGAAAATTAATGGATGGATGGATGGATGGATGGATGGGTGAGAAAGTAATGTGTAAAATCCTCTGGTATTATCTAAATATTACGGACACACAGGATAAACAAGGGTGCCATGGTTAGGCATAGAGTGAATGACCCTGCTATATTTAGATTGACACAGTGCTATGAGCTACCACTGCTTTGCAGATGATGTGGTCCTCTTGGTGTTGTCAGAATGTGACCTTCACCACATACTTGGGTGCTTTAGAGCCAAATGTGAAGTGGACTCCAAATCTAAGGCAATGATTCTCCGCTGGAAAATTGTGCATTGTTTCCAAACTGGGAAGGAATTAATGTATATTTTATGGTCTTCTTTATGAGCCATAGAAAGGTCATCTGGTGCAGTGTCAACACTAATATAGGCATGACATAGGCAAGAGACAACTATAGCCAAAGGTGAACCCTTACCAATGTACCAATGTTCCTCTGTAGTGTGGCTAGCTTAAACTTAGAGCTCTGGCATACAGGAGGACTTTGAAGTGGACCCATTGTTTCTCCTTCATGTTGAAAGCTAAGGTGATTCTGCCATCTAATGACAGCTTCCTGAGCGCTTTACCTTGGAAGAAGACCTGGTCTGGGAGAGCACCAGACCCCCAAGTAGAAACTGGAAGACGTTGATGTGTAAAAGAGCGTGTGGAATATCCTGTTTAGCTTGTGGCTGCAGCAATTTGTCTTCATGTTAAAAGATGAGACTAGATGAAAGGATAGAGGTATTTACATTTACACTGAAGGTATTACACTATATCTCCTCTAGATTCTTTAAATAAAATCAAATAACTGCCATCTGCTCTTCCACTTATAGTCATCAGAGGGTGTTAATTAATGTATCATTGCCAACACATGTATAGTGACATACAGTGCTGCCAGACTGAGAGCAGTGTTAAATTGGTATATGTCAGAATGACCTCTCTTGTGTGTTGTTGTGCAAGCGTGCGTGCGTGTGTGTGTGTGTGAAAGAGAGTGATAGGGGTGCTGTAGCTGTGGTAAAAAATTGTTCCGGTCAGTTAATTGATGGTGAGACAGGGAACATGTCAGAGTACAGTGTCATCTGTGGGAGACAGCTAATTAGATCACACTGTAGGGCTTTTTCTCTCTTATTTCCCTGCTCCTCTTCCTCTCTTTCCCTCTCTTTCTCACCCTGTATGTGGCTGCCCCACCAGCTGCCGTGTGTTAGTATTTATTTTGCAGTCACACTGCACACTCAGGCACTTCCAAATTACAACAGAACATTTGGCCTTTTGTTTGTACCTATTATATACTTTTCAGCAGTTTGTAATTTAATTTGGGTGTACGTTTGAAAACTGTCTTCCCCAGAAAACAACAATTTGGGTCAGTTTTGCAAGCTGTTATTATAGCTTGCAAAAATGTCTAAGTGCAGCCTATGAGCCAGTAGTTTTATGTGAAGCCCAAGCACTGCAAGGAAAGATTTGGTCAGACTTCACGTCACAGTGTGGGATAGCAGTAAGGGTATGACTTGTCATACAGCAGCAGACTTAACCTTAACTTTGGGCTGTTGTCAAGAATTCAACCAGCTTCATCACTAATGGTTGAAAACATATAAACCACCACTGAAATGACAATTACCAACATCCACTGAAACAACTAAAAGCTTTATATGATGCATTAGCCTTTTTGTACATGAAGAAAATTGTTTTGTTGGATAAGCCTAGTGGAAAAAAGTCTGGAAGCTAAAAAGTGTTCCCAGGCAAGACTCATTGTGGCACATCCAACCAACCCATCCCCCTGGTGCAGACTTTGCTGGTCTTCAGAAGTGGAAACACTCATTCATCATCTCAAAAATGCTTATTCGGGTGGTAACTGCTTAGGTGGAGGACTTGTTGCAGATTTCACTTAGCAAATATTATCTCTATACCTTATCTGTTTCTCCTTCTTTCTCACTCTCTATCTCTGTGGATGCTAGGCGGTGGAGGGCATCGTGAGTCTGGCTGAAAGCTTTTGTTTTATCTACAGTACATTATTGCATGCTTGTCTTGTAGTTGCCCGTGGCGTTGGAAATGGAAGTTGGTGTGTGTTGCGTAGTAGTTTTGCAAACAGTAAGCTGTGTTTTTTGGCCGAGATGGCATCCTCTGAGATGCTATCCCTGTCTGGAGTGTGGGTTCAGCTTGGCCAATCTGTTCTAGTAGAGATGGTTCTCCTAGCTGTGGGAGACTGTGTGGTGCATGCCAATCTGCCCTGTGCTTCCAGGATTAATAGTGGTATGGTTGTTGTTCTAAAAGAGGAGCTTTTTATGGTTAATAGTAAGTGGTGTCTTTCTGAATGGCATTTATCTCCAGGTTTCCCTGCCTGCTGTGCCTTTTGCCCAAGTCTGATATTTCTGTTTCTTCCCAGTAAAGCTTTTAGAGATTGTTGGTCTGTGAGACGGTGGAGCATGTTCAGCCTTTCAAAACACAGAGGTTCGTTTGTTTAAATGTCCAACACAGAGGTTTCTGTGCAGAAATCTCCCTATGTATGAGCTTCCAGTAGTTCTGGTTTCTCTCATGATCAAAAAGCTTCCCAGGTTAAATCTACAGCTCTTTTACTCAGAACCACTTAGTCCTTTACTCAAGTGGCTCATTATAAACAAATAAAATAATTAAAACAAATAAAACTGCTATATTTAATTTATTATTGAGCTTCATAGTTACTGTATTTCAAAGTGGGCCTAAACATGGTACATTGCTAGCAATTGTTCTCTTTTGATGGTGATAATATATTTTTAATTAAGATATTTTAGTTAATTTAATTCTACATATTAATTAAAGAATAATATTATTCTAATAGCATACAAAGATAAAGTACCAAATAATCACAAATGGCTCACTGCATGTGGTAAAAGATTTTTTAATTGTTTATAACTATTGGTAATGTTAAGACAGAATTCTCTGATGAAATATTGCTTAAATGGCTCTTTTGATAGCAGATTGACTCCAATTGTTGTGCATGCTTCTTCCAAGCAAACTCAAAGCGATATAACAAGAACAACTATACATCCACCATGTCCATAGCCTTCAATGCCTTAGCCTGAGGCAGAGGGGAAACATAGCGGGCAGATGATTCAGAAAGAGAGCCAGTAATTGATGACAGCTCAGCTGTCCTTAGTGTCACAGCAGAATAAAGACAAAGAGTGAAGAAAGTTAGTGGAGGGAGTGGAGAGAGCAGTGGGAAAAGGTTGGCAGCTGAATCGGACTAGAGTTGGGCTGCTGGTGTAGAGATGAGGGGCTATTAAGCACATTTTTAGGGAGAATGAAATAACACTGAAGCTGTTTATTTTAACTTTATAAAAAACAGAAACTATTTTCCAGATGCTGAAAAATGCAGCATTTGGGAAATATATCTTTACCTTGCAGCGAGGCTCTGATGTTGATTGAAAAAGCACCTTCTGCCTGAAAAATCATATAAGTCTTATTTGCTTAAGACAAATAAAGAAAAGGTTCATTTAGTTCATAAAGTCATGTGTTTTGCACTGGGTGATGAGTTCCTCGACCTGTTTATATAATTTCAGTCTCTCAGTCTTGTATGCACAAGGTGAGAGTCTTTGAATATTAATGGTTGGAGCAACTAACAGAAAAGAGCCTTTAAAAAATGAACAGACACAAAAGATTAGAGATAGTTTTCCTGCAGGAAACCCATAGCAACAAAGAGAATGAGACAGAATGTGGTTTGTGGTCAAGCTCCAGTATATTCTGTCTCGTGGGGTCTAGTGGTGGGTAAGTGGGCCAGGCATATTTAGGATATTGCAACTACATGCTTGCCAGTCTTCTGTGAAATGCAAAAAAAGCCAGTCAGGATTTAGAAAAAAAAAAAGCTAAAGAAAACAAACAAACCCAAAAGCAATTTTGGAAACCAGTCTCCTTATTCGCAGCATAACAGAAGGCAGTGATGACAGAAAAGAAACAAAAAGTTTTTTGGTTGGGATTTTTTTTTCTTTTTTTACATGAAAGAGCTAAAAGGGTTTTAGTAAGGTCATGGTTCACCAGAGATACATGTCTCCATCTCCTTCTTCTTCCTCCTAGATAAGTCTGTTGCTCCATCAATACAAATGATCTGCTTTTGCCTTCCTGGTGGTAAATTGATGACAGAAGACAGTCGAAGAAACTTCTCCTTGTTACCTGCAATCTGCATACTATCGTCATGCAGCCACACCGCAAATTCCTCCATTATATAAGGAAACAAATTTACCCGGAGGTAAAGTGGAAAGAGAAGTGTCAGTGTTGTAAAAGAGAACGAGAAAGTCAGAGTGAAAAAAACAAACTAATCAAAGTCAGAGGAGGAAAAGGGGTAGGTTTCCGATGTGCTTCCAGGGCAGTGACGACCATTTAAATAAATAAATAAAAAGTGATGCTCAGGCTGGAATAACCCTGACACACTTACTGTGGCTTTAAAGTTCAGACATTGACGTTGATATAAAAAAAAAACCAAGAAGACAAAACAGACTGTAAAATAAAGAAGAAAACAAGTGGAGGACAAGGAGCACCTAATCTGTCAGCCTCAAATGAAAAACTCACTGCAATCAAAGAAATTAGTGAAGTGACAACATTCAGTAATCATTTCGTAATTTAAAAAAGTTTAAAACCCCACAGCTTTTAATTTACTATTGTTTTAATTACATGCATTTTTTTTTTCCATTTATTTATTTGTACTTCTAAGCATTTTCTGGTTTATAATGTTTTGGGAAACTGTAAATAGGGAGCATAAGGATAAGTAATATTTTTTATAAGTAACAGTAGTGGTAGTAGTAATAGTAGCAGCATTTCTTTTGAAGATAACAGCCCTTCCTCATTTGTTCACATGCATATTAAAGTGCTTAGTACAAACAAATTCAGGTATGAAAATCTAAATAAATCATTGATTTGTGCATGAAACATTCTTACATGTAATTTACGCAGAGATTTTAGTGAGTAAATGAGGCCCAGTATTGTCCAAGATGCAAACTGTTCTTCTGAAGAGTTTGCTGCTACTGTGGGTCAAATGGCTCCGCTCAGAGCTTGTGGTTTGCCTGCGGATATTTATGAGCATTTTCTGGAAGCATTTGGGAGCTGACCTGTGTGATGTATTGCTCTCTACTACTGTTTTCAGAAAGGCATGAACGTCTTGTCTGGCATTATTTCGCTAGTCTCCACTAGTAGTGCGTAATAAAATGAAATGAAGTGACAGATTTGTGAGAAGTTTCTCAAACTTTCAAACTGACCCTTCAAAAAGCTCTTTCTGAAAGTATAAAGGTAGAAGGGCCTTGGTGCATGAGTGAGTAAAGGCTTTTTGGCATTTTTCAGAAAATACATTTTTTTCACCAAGAGACATTGAACATTGGAAATGAAGCTTACACGTAAGCTCAAAAAGGAAAATCTGTGATCATCTACTTTCTTCCCTGGGTGTTCACCTGCCAGTCTGATCTTTACATAACTACTATTTTCCCACCGTGTCAATCTTACTCTCGTCCAATCATCTTCTTGTCTGCCATCTGTGAGCCAATCAACTTCCACTCTGCATGGTTTAAATCTCTGCTCTCCGTCATGCTCCCTTTCAGATGTTCATTCATTCACCCACCTGCTCCCCATCTCCACCTCACCCAAGTCACTCAAAGCTCCTTCCAAGCCTTCCAAGTTGGGTTTTCGTTCTGCCATGATGGGTCATAAAGTACAAACAAAGAACCAGAATCTTATTGCCAAATAAATTAATTCCTTTAAAGCAGTAAGGCAGCATTTACTGCCCTCCTCATAATATTTAGTATTCTATTAAGTAGGGATGTGCAACTAGGCACTGCACAGTATGATGTTCCATAGCATTTATGCTGCAGCTTCACAGCAGCAACTCTGATCATTGTCCATCTCCTCCAAGTGGTAGGGAATCACACATCCAGCCGTTCGTTATAACCCAAACAAGATCAGGATCACGGTCTAGTCTTGGAAAAATGTAAGAGCAGAACATGTACACAGTCACCCCATAGGCCCCAGGAAGGTGACTCTTGGTGAAGAGAGGTGGATACTCACCAAAAGATATTCCTGCTAGCAAGATACCCCTAGTCATAAACTGGATCCCAGCAGTAGCTACAGCCCACTTGACCTGTTCAAGCTGTTTTTTTTTTTGTTTTTTTTCAAAGAAGCCATGGTCAGAACCCTGTGTACAACCACCAACAGACAGGCGTGGAAAAAAACATTTCAAAAAGATGAAAATATCCCTGGGCAAGACCTCACTGCCAGCAAGTTCTACAGATATTTGGAACTCAATTTATATACTGCACTCCTGAAAATGTGTGTGCGTGTGTGTGTGTGTGTGTGTGGGTGGGGTGGGGTGGAGGGGCATCCGCTGGTATTAGAGGCAGACTCCTATTTCATATTTTACTGTTTATTTGGGATTTATTGGTACCGTAAGGATCTATGACAGGTTTCGGGTAGTATCCTGAAATAATTATATGCGTGATCCCTAAAAATATTGAAAATGATGGAAAAAGACGTTTTGCGCCATCACGATTCATCACTATTTGAATAAAACCTATTTTTACCAAGGTCCAGAATCATCATTGATAAAGTTACTAAGACAATTCAAAAATGGTCTATTTCTCACTTGTTTACCCAAGTTAACCCTGTAGTATTTTGACAGAGTACACTAAAACAAATGGAAGCTGTGGATTTGTTAGGTGTAGATTGTCCAGTGCTATCTTATTCTGGACAGTCTGTTCCAAGACCCTGATATGGGGCTGCATCCTGTTTAATGTCTGTGATGACGTCTACAGCTTCTACAATAAACTTTCCAGTGCAGCTCCTCTCACCTTTCCCTCTACTGAGTATGCAGGAGCTCATAGCTCTGTGGTATGGGGTCTACCTCAAATTGTTGGACAATCATAACAATCTGATATGCATCATATGGAGTCAGAGGCAGTGTGAAAGTGACCTTCAAAGTGACCCAGCAGGTTCAACAGATCATCACATGATGGAAGTTCAGCAAGTTTGTCTTTTAAACTGTATTTACAGTGATTAGACTTTATGGAAATTTTATGTTATGTTTGTTTCTTTTGTGTCTGGTTGTTGTTGTTTTTTTACCTCAACGCTTAGACTACAAATGTGCAAACATAACATACCCATGTCTGAATGAGACATTTTCATTTCACTCTGTCAAAAACAGTCATTATTTCGAACATTACACTGTTTAGTAATGACAAATTTCTCTGAAAAGTAACACAAAACAGGTGGCTTCTCTGAGTTTGGCTGACATCATGTTTGTCCATGAAACACATAATGACAGAATAGATTGGACTGACTGGAAGAAGAGGGAGGATGGAGAAAGTCTTTCCAGTCAACAATATAAAAACCAACGAAGGTGTTCCACTTCCCTTTTTTTAAAAGCTTTACACCGCCGTCTTACATCTTAGAAGTAATGAAAGGTAAACTGATGGTAGTACGAGGGATTTTTTTCTTGTTGTTTTTCATAATCGCACATATTACAATGCAGGGCCTGCCCAAGATATATTTTTATATACCCTAAGTGTGGTTCTAAGTCCATGTGGGCCTGAGAAGTTTTATTTCTGACAGGAGATTTCAGTTGCACAGGAAATCATCAGGTACATAGGAATCATGTTGAACCTCATGCTGCCTCAAGCCATGCAATCAAGCTCTGATTGAAACTCTTAGTTTGACTGATCTGGAGGGAAGTGCATGTGGAAGATATATAGCACACATTAGTTCACAATGACGAATGTTCTTTGATTGATCTAAACTGTGGGTTTTTGCTGTCATCTGTACAATAGTGATCATGGCCTTTGACTCCTTCTGCAGTGAGTTACCCACAGTCATAGACTTAGGTATACACAGCACACCACAGCAGAGTATGCAGTGATGGAAGGCCCATTTGATATATGTACTCGTAGTTTTATAAAGCTTTCTGGACTGAACTAAGAGAAGATGATTTAGAAGTCTTTACTGAGCTTTAATAACTTTTTGCCTCAGGGCTGCAAGAGAGTAGCTCTGACTTCGTTGTCAGAAAATAGCATCCTTTAGCGAAGAACTCACAACTCGTAGACAAACTTTTGTCTGAAGTCCTGGTGTGCAGTGTGGTCATCAGGTCCACTGTGGTAAATGTATTGTTGATTGAGGTTTTTTTTTCAAAGTTGTCTTTGTTTTATTGATTTTTTTACAAGAAGAAAAGCTCTTGATCAGAATGTTAACCTTTCTTGCTGCACTTCAGCATCAATCCCTTTTTATTGCCATGATTAAGGTTTTGTAAAATTACATTGAGTGTCTACTGACATTTAATGACATTAGTCTTAAGGTTTATCTTTCTAAGTTACCAGGAGGACTGAACCATGATTGATGACTTGTTGAGCTTCCATTTGTGTAGCTCTTCATGTTTAGGGTGAAAATAGACCTGGTCCTTTCAAGTTGGAGAGGTGCCAATTGACTGCTCATGGACCAGCGTTGGTCAATTTTCAGCGTGCTCAGACCAGACTGGTGACCATTCAGTGAGGCACAGCCAGATAGTCATGTGCACACTCAAACCCACATGCTTACATGTCATAAATGTGAAAGCTCTTTATTGTGAATAAAGACACAAAGTACCAAACAATGCATATAACGAAAAAAAAAAAACCTAATGAGACTCTTCAATCACCTGAACATGAATCAGCTGAAGATGGATATTTTAAAATCTAGAATTCAGGGCCAACTCAGCAAGAGCCTCGGTATGAGCAAAGGATACTGGAAACTTATTTAAGTGACTTATTTTTGTTTTGCTATATAAATCTGTTGCACCTGTTTTTGTTTGGTAGGCTGGAAGGTAGGCTCTTTACTGGATCTATGATCAACACATCACACAACAAAATGCTTAAATGCAGTCCTGTAATAAGTGCTTGTGCTTATCACAGTAGTAATCGTGCCTTACTTTTTGATAGGTCAGTTCAGTTGACGACTGACCACTCACTCGCTCTGATTAATTCCACCTGTTGAGAAATTATTTATTCCATTGCTCATCTCACAACTAGGATTGTAAAATCTAAAGCTCAGCCTTGATTGAATAATGCCATCAGAGTACTCAGAATGGTGCATAGAAAAGCTGAACAAAAAGGGATTTTTAAAAAAGGACAGACTTCAGGTGGCTTTTGATGTATTTAGAGAATCTTTATTAAATTATCAGAAGGTTGTAAGAGCAACACAAAGAAATTAGATTTTCTGATTGTGACTAACAATTATCACAGTCCCTGTATTTTATTTAGTATTAGTAACTTTGTTGCTAATACTCCCAGTGCTCCCCCTCTTGTAGCATCTAAAGCAGTGTGCGAGAACTTACTGACATTCTTTGTTGATAGGATTGCTGATATTAGGTCTCATATTACCCCCCCTGTCACTGACCCATCAACCTATGTTGCTTTTGACCACTTCAAGCGAGTCTGTTTGATTGCTGAATGAAGCAGTCAGCCACTTGAAACCCACGAGATATCCTCTGGATATTGTTCCATCTCGCCTACTGAAGGATGTTTTGACACTGTGGGAGTACACACTGTGAGTGCGCTGCCTATTAACAAAAGCAGTCTTCAGTCTAGGTGTGTCTCTGCTTATTTTTAAACATGCTGTTTTGGAGCCGATTCTTAAACAGCAAGCCTGGATCCAGCAGTTACCCAACTTCAGAATGATTTTCCTTTTATTTACAAAGTCCCGGAGAAAGTGGTCTTTCCTCAGCTCCAGACCTTTTAAAGAGACTCCAATAAAATGGTTTAATCTTATTTAACCAACAGAAATTTTACAGTTAGGCTGGGGAATATATGATCATATTGATTTACATGATCCCTGTAGGGCAGGGGTCTCAAACTCAATTCAGCTGGGGGCCGCTGGAGGCAGAGTCTGGGTGAGTCTGGGCCGCATCAGGTTTTCCACAAGAAAGCATTGTTAATAAATGTTTAACCCTCTCAAATCTCTTCATTTTTTAAACACAAAATAAGATGAAAAAAATGTATTATCAAAATAATATATTTCTGAGTGAACCATCAGTGTCCCAAAACCTCGGCCGCAGCTGACGCGGTCTACGTCGGCTGTGGCCCACGTAGACTGCGTCGGCCGGAAGTGCGAGGCTTGAGAAATGGGGCGGTCTAGCCTTCAGATTTGCGTCAGCAGCCGTCTGCTCCTTGCTCTCTAAAATATAACAGGACATTGGAGTAAATTCTCCACACACCAGT
>VOQK01031867.1:0-20227 GCA_015052645.1 Benitochromis conjunctus
CACACACACACACACACACACACACACACACACACACACCGAGTAAGCAGAAGAGTGGCTGTCAGCTCACACATTCAGCTAACATCATAACAACTTTAAGTCTTCTCTGGAGTCAGATGCCGTTCCTGTAGCACCATCACACAGTAACAGAACCACGACATGTACATCAGGAGGCTGTGTGCAGCACTGTGACTGTCATCTGAAGCTTTACCGTGACGTGACGGCACTTCGGCTGCGCCCTCGTCCGCCGTCCCCTCCAAAGTTGGAGTCACGGCGTCATCTAATGAGGCCAACTTGAACTCGCTTAAGTCTTTAGTCCTTCGCTTCCTCTGCCATTGTTGGGCAGCCAGGTTGCGCAGGAAGGTGCCTCTGAGGAGAGAGAGAGAGAGAGAGGGGAGGGTGCAGGTATTAGACCTGATCCCAGACTCCGAGGCTGCTCTGAGGAACCGGAGCCGCTTTCACGGGGAGGCAAACTTTGGACCTCGAGCGTCATGTTAAAGGGGACCGTTTCAGTTTCTTCTCTCATTTTCTGTCTTCTTCTGATTGTTGCAGTTTTGGACGATCATATTAAACCAACGTTTGGCCAAAGTTTCAGATAAATAGGTGAACATTTTTAAAAGCTCAGGTGCTTCTTCTGGAGGCTTGCTAATCAGGAGGGTCGGTGACAGAATTAAGCGGAAACGGTCCCCCTTTAAGTTACTTTACCACAGAGTCATGGCAGTCAAACTGATCTCAGATTCAGTTTTACTCTCAACTGCAAACCAAACCAGCTCCAGGCAGATTAAACACCAGCAATTAGACTCCACCCAGAGTTGCAAAAGACAAAACCAGACCAAACCAAACTCAGGAACCCCCTTCTCCCACCACACCACACCACACCACCACCCACACACCCACACCCACACACACACGACTCTGCAGCACTGAAACATCCCACCGGCTCAGATTTATGACTTTAATATGTCAGGATTTGGACAGACTGCTGAGCTGCAGAGCCAACAGAAACACACACACAAACCCAAACAGAGAATTTTTATAAGTGTTTTTATTATTCAGTTGTTCTTGGCCACCAAAGAAACACTTCTCATTTCAGCTTTCAGAGGTCAGCGCTAATTTAACATTTCTAGTTCATTTTCTGAAATGAGACGCTCATTGGTCACATGAATGGGTCAGTTTGGATGTGTAGTAATCATAATGTGTCTGTTTGGGACAACGTGCTGTTTCCTTATCTATGACTGGTTCCACAAATTTTGAAAACATTTCAAAAATGCGCCAAAAAAAGCTGCGAGGAGGAGAGACTCACAAAACGATTGGTCCCAAAGTTGGAACTGGCGATGGGCTCCTCCAAGAAAAGTCATATTTAGATCAAACTAGAGCAGAAGCAGGAGACGCTTCTCTGAGAAGTCCAAACGACCTTCCAGACATAACCGACTGTTACTGCTGAAAAGACGGCCGTGTGTGGTGTATTCTGATTCTTTGTAGTTGTTTTGTACAGAGACACGGGGGTCCCGGTTATCGCTGCCCACCCACGCCTGTAATAGCAGATCACTGGGACTCTTACTTTGGAAATGTTCCATAAACCCTGCAGAAACTTTGCATTAGTTACATATTCAGACAGAAATGTTGTCATATCATCGTCCGATTAAAGTCTTTTTTGAGATTTGGAGGGTCTTAAGATGTTAAATGCTGCTGCTGTTCAGCCAAGTGGAAAAACAAAGTTTTTACCTGAGAAATAGTTTTTATTGGAGGTACAAGTACACGAGTATTAGTAGCAAGTGTACTGAAAATATCCAAAGTACTTTTATGACTTCCATGTATATCAATACACATGTAGTTAGCTTATTTCTACCAGTACAGTCACAGTACAGCGGAGTACAGTCGCAGTACAGTCGCAGTACAGTAGAGTACAGTCGCAGTACAGCAGAGTCACAGTACAGCAGAGTACAGTCGCAGTACAGCAGAGTCACAGTACAGCAGAGTACAGTCACAGTACAGTCGCAGTACAGCAGAGTACAGTCACAGTACAGTCGCAGTACAGCAGAGTACAGTCACAGTACAGTCGCAGTACAGCGGAGTAGAGAGCCGTACTTTTGGAGGTGGACTGGGTCCAGGTCTGGGGGACCACAGAGCTGCCGGGTTCGGCTCTGCGATCAGCAGTCTGGGCTTCACGTCTGTGTTTAGTGGCTGCAGCTGCCTCCCAAAAATCACACAGCTACATTTTTGCTTCACTTTATGAGTTTCTATTGTTCTGGTCTGAACCACAGGAGGACAATAGATCCAGCCCAGGACCAAGAGAAAACTACGGCTCAGGAGGGTTTGTGTGCTGGGAAATAGATGATCCACATTTAGCACAGAGTACATTTACTTGTACATTTACTTGTACTTCTCATTTGTGTGAGACTTGAGCTGAGAACATTATAGACGGCGTTGCTTTGAGCTTCTTTGAGCCGTTGCTGCACATCCTGCTGCAAAAGGAAACGCAGGAGCAACAAAATGTGACCACGCAGCAGCTAAAGTCCCCGACATGCACACAGAGTGCACGTAACATGTGACAATGCATGAATGCATCCCACACGTTTCCATGCTACATCCTGCTACAAGCTTCTGCTGTCTTTGTTGGACTCCACGGCCATCTACTCTGAGCATGTTATTTTACAGTGCTGCTTTCTCTTTGGTCAGTAGACACAGCACGGCAGCAATCTCTGGTTGAGAGATCATGACAAGAGCCATTGATGGCGTCGTCACACCGAACGACATCGGCACGATTCTTTCATGACGATCGCCTCGTTTGAAAACAAAAATGACAAAAGCAGCAGCTTTAGATCTGCATCGAGTTTAAATGTCACTCAGACACCTTCACAGCGCACAACCCACCCCACTGAGGTGATGTAGTTCCCCACACACACGCACACGCACAACCGTCACCTTAAAGGACATGAAAAAAATCACTTCCCGCTGACTCACCTTCACTCCAAACTACAAAGAGTCCTAAAATGTAATGATTTCAGTGATGACACACACAAACCAAACACAAGCACCAGAGCCCGACAACCATCCCTGCAGCTCCCAGCATGCAGTGGGCCTGCAGCAGTACTTACTGAAACTTCCTCAGCACCGGCTTGTCCTGATTTACATTACAGTCAACTGGGCTGCAGAGACACAATACACATCTGAGCAGAACACGCACACGCACGCGCACACGCACGCGCACACACATACACGCACGCACGCTCGCACAGGTTTCTCATCATCCTGTTCAGGCAGCAGCTGCATGCTGGTAACCGGCTACTTTAACGTAAAAGCTGCCGACAGGTGCTCAGCTGCATAAAAACCCTTAAAGGAGCCCCTTCAAACTCACACCTCTGTATATGTAGCCCACCTTCTGACAGTGAGACGATCCAGAGAGACAGTCACGTGAAAAAGCACAAACAGAAACCAAAAAAATAAAGCTGAAAAGGAAGTGTTTTATTGTGAAAACCGTTCAGCACTGAGATGAATGAGGCGAGTCAGTTAAAAGGTTCCCCTCCCATATTAAAGCACCTGAATCCAGCCTGATGTACAGAAGTGTTAAAGACTCCTTTTATGCAGCTGAACACCAGACTGACGACTACAGACACACAGGACGATGAGGAGGAGGAGGAGGAGGAGGAGATGTGTACTTACCAGAAGAGCTCCTCATCCTCCCCAGAGCTGGGAGAGGAATAAAAGGAGACGAGGGGGAAAAAAAGGGAGCAGGAATTTTAGAGGAGGGAGGAGAAAGAAACAGACAACACATTATAACGTTATAACCGAGAGAGGAAGCGCGCCGAGAGTAAAGGAGTAATAACGGAGCGAGCAAAGACGCTGCGGCTGAACTTTTACCATCTGAAGCCGTTCATACGGCATCGTCAACGTTTTTATCAAAGTGACAATCAGAGCCAAAATCAGCTGCGACAGACAAAAAGACTCTGAACCACACAGAAAAATGAAAAAACGTGATCGGGAAAAATGAAAAAAGGTAACAAGACATCAACAACTTAAAAGATAAAAACGTCAGATTCATAAGATGATAATACACATAATAATAGATCAGATAAAGAAACGGTGCTAAAAAAAAGAGAGCAGACCTGAATCTTACATAAAAACAACGTCAGGAAATTATCCAGGAAAAGTGACATAATCCATCTCAAAATAATAATTACAAAATCCACAGAATTATCTGGATGCAGGGGATCCAGAAATTCTCAAGGTAGACTCAATCAATCAATCAATAAAACATAGTTAAAGATCTGTAGAAGAGTGTTTTTTAAATGAAAACTCTCAGCGTGATAAAGGTGTTGGCTCTAAATTAAACAGGAAAACATCGGCAGGAATTCAAACACAGTATAATCGAGTTATAATAAAAGAAAAATAACAGAAACAATCAAATAAACGAGCTGCAGCGATAACCCTGCACAGCAACGCCACAAAGCACGAGACACACGTGGTTTAACCGTCCGTGGAGGATGAGCTGCGTTCATCGATAAACAAGCAAACAACAGAGCCCGAGCCCCCCCCCCACAAAAATCAGCTGATTCACTCACTTTGTTTTAGCTTTGGGGTCCGTCTTGTTGTCGGGCTGCTGCAGATTCGACTGGGAATTCTCCTGCAGAGAGAGATCTGGGGAGGATGGACTGTAACACACACACACACACACACACACACACACACACACACACACACAATAAGCCAACAACAACCAAAAATGAGGGAGTGAGAGAGACTGCTTTAAAAACATTGCTCTCTGCCAATTCATTCCACCACTGCTCTGTGTCTGTGTGTGTGTGTGTGTGTGTGTGTGTGTGTGTGTGTGTGTGTGTGTCCGTGCCCCATGGCCAGCCCTGTGGCTTCTGATCTTTCCTCGACCTCAGTGGTGCTATCATTACCGCTATTGTTGTCATCAAGGTCAAAGTTAACTCTGAAATTAAGACGAGGGGCATCAGCGCGGTCCAGCGAATCGCTGCTCATGATTACCGCTTTCTCCCGATGTTCCGGGATTTCAATCGTCATCTCCCCTACGTCTCTTTCGCCTGTTTCAGTTTTGGCTTTGATCTTAAGCAGTTTACGCTGATTCGCTGCGGGCTGGCTCGTCCCCTGCGGCGAACACATCCCCGCTGGGCTAGGTAGGGATGCGAGAGCGTGGAGGCGCTGAACGTGGAGCTGTTAACCTGGGGATCAACGGCAATGACGTGGGATTCCCCGCTGCTCCGGGACCCCCAGAAAAAGAGACAGGAAGAGGGCAACTTCTCAATCTCCGTGTCTAAATCGACAGCTACAATGGACCTGATGTTTTTATTTTTAATGGAGTGAGCCGACCCATCCCTCCCCGCTAACCTCCCCCCTCCTTCCTTAAAATCCTCTCTAAAACCCAAGTAACCTCCCACTGGGGGCGGAGTGCAGGCGTCCTCCATGGCCTGTACCTCTTCAGCGAGTGTTTTCCGTTGTCCTAGGGAGAGTGTATTTTTACGCACACGGGACACTTTCTCTTTTCCTTGTGTGTTCATTGATTATGTCTATGTCCAGTGTCTCCGTCTCTACTTCCTCTTTCCACCTGTTGACGCCCGCACTCCAGCCGCTCCCCTCCCTCCCTGGAGACCAGGAGAGAGTCCACTAATAATAAAGTGGAATCCTTTAAACGAGCCCCGTATCTCTTTGTCGTCCACCCCTTTGCAATATTCAGTGCCACCTCATTCCTATACACATTGTCTAAACCCCGAATCACAGTCTCATAGTGGTTGTACAGAATATTCATGTTTTCTGCCATCCAAGAGTCTGTGTTGTGCGCCAATGGCGCTTTTACTTCTTCTGACAGTGCCGCCGGTTTGATGAAACCGGAGAGTCTAATTGTCTGTTTCACCATGCCCCGTGGGAAAATTCCCGTTTTTAGTGCTTCTTCCACCACGTTCCTGTGGTGTGCTGCCTGAATTAGTTTAAATGTGTCCTTTGCGCACGGTCTGGTGTTGTCATCGGGTATTAACATCTTTGTGGTTGATCAAAAATTGGAAGTTTACTATACTCGTGGGGACCGGGGAGTTTGAAGGCATTTTTGAGACTCAAAACGTGGTTTTAGTGTCAGGGTTACAATTAGGTTATGGTTAGGTTTAGGGTAAGGGTCAGGGTCAGCCATTCATTTTTGATGGTTAGGGTTAGGGGCTAGGAAAAGCATTATGTCAATGAGATGTCCCCACCAGGATATAAATACACACGTGTGTGTGTGTTCCTCAGGATCCTGAAAATGACTGAATATTCTGATTTTTCTTGATGGACGTCTGCAGCGACCATCATGAAAGATCAGTCCTGCTGTCAGTGCCTGATTGGTCAGTGAGGAACATGTGACCAGACGTTAGATGAACCCTTAACGAGTTTCTGTTACAGCAGGTTTTTCACAGAGCTGATGAAAGTGTGTGGACACCAGAGTGGATGGGACTCAGTCCACAGTGAGAGACTGAAAACTAGAAGTTCAGCTACACGTTATTTAGAAAGCACCAGTTTGCACAATAGTTGCCTCAAGCTACTACTGTGAGGTAAAGACGCTCCAGTAGGACAAATATATACATGATAGTGACAAATGCATGTAAAAAAAACCAAAAACCTTTAAATAAAATAAAAAATTACAGTGATTATAAATACTAAAGGGTCTGAAGGCATGGTAGTGGACAGAGTGCTGCAGGGGGCACTAGCATGACTGCAGAGTGTTTGTTAGTTTACAGCAGACAGGCAGGAGTCCTGGGTGCAGGTCTGAGGTCAGTCTCAGTGCTACAGACCTGCAGTCGGCCCGATGCTCCTCAGAGATGGAGCTGGTTTTGGAGAAGAACCTGGACTTCCTGCTTAGACCCAGAGACGACATGTGGTGGCTGAGGAAAGAGCGACTCCTAGTGGTCAAGATGCAGGACATCACAGTGACAGTGACAGAGAGAGAGAGAGAGAGAGAGAGAGAGAGAGAGAGAGAGAGAGAGAGAGAGGGTGGGGGGAGGGAATCGGTGGTTAAATCAGAGACAGGGAACCGACACCAAGACACCCAGGTGAGAAAACCCCCCAAAAACCCCCAAACAGAAAAAGAGCCCGAGATAAGAAGAAAAAAATATAACCAGAGGTGAGAAAAGGCGTCCACGGTCGTGTGATTTGCTGAAAATCACCACAACTGGAAAACAGTCTCATTATTTTGATTATTCTGTCGTCATGAAAATGATCAGCTTTAAAAATATTAACACCTGGTTTTAATCATCAATCCAGGTAAATACACCAATCAGCCAGAACATTTAAACCACCTGCCTAACATATCTCCATTAATTAACCTGATCCCTTTGAGATTGCACACTGCTGTGTCACCAGGAACCAGCAGTGGATCCTGTTGGTGCTGTGGAGCCTCTGTGGACCAGACTTGTTCCTGCACATGCAGTTAATGTTCAACAGGATTCAGATCTGGGGGGGTTTGGTGAGCGTATGGCAGTGCACCGCCGTAAACTCAGGGAGGACCACAGCCACGAGGGATGTTTGGTGCGCAGTAACGTTTAGGCGAGGTACAAATAAGGACCACGAGTTTCCCAGCATTCCTCTGTGCTGACAGGATCGCTGCTCCTCACGTCAGCCGCGTCCAGAGTTTTTGTTGTTACGGCTGATTGGTGTTTGGATTAGAATATGGATGATGACGGTAACTCTTTAACCTCTACAACAGCTCGTCTTTCATGAACTTGGGCAAACCTGAAACTCTTGGTTGTGAACACAGAGTGACTGAAACCTCTCCGGCTCTGCAATAACTAAAGCACGACCTGCCGGCGTGCCTTTAAGCACCCGTTTCTGCAGAGGCCAAGCTCGAGCAGAAAGGTTTACCCCGCTGAGGACAAACATTCCTGCCGATTGAACTCACAGAAAAGCTGCTTCCAAACAAAACACCCCCCCGTCGCCCCCCTCCTACGGTCCGTCTGTCGGTCTAAACTTGGTAAACTCCGAGCAGCGGGAGAAGGCGAGGGTGCAGACCACAGCACCCGAGGGAGACGCGGTCTGACCGCTGCCTCCGATTAACACGGCGTTTGACCTGCAGGAGAGTCACGATCGCAGGAAGGACTTCAGGTCGTTTCCTCCCACAAACCAGCAGAAAAGCACGCTCGCACATCTGAACCTCCACTACTGCATCGATTTCAGGTTCCTAAACGTCTGGATCTGTCATTTGCTACAGGAGCTTCCTCGAGATTAAAGGTTACCTCGCTGTTATTGATTAGTCTCATTGATTATTAATGATCAAAATCAGGACGTAAAGGTCACGAGCAGAGTGAACTTACGGGCTTGGCGGCGTTTTTGTTCCCTGCTCCGTGTTCACGGTGCCGTTGGGGGACGTGTGGGGAGGCTGGGGAGGCAGCGGAGACCCTCTCCGGGAACCGGACGGACTGGAGGTGGCGCTGCCGGGCTCAGAGGCCAGCGGGGATGAGGTCCTGCTGCTGAGACCCGCCGTGGGGCTTGGGGAGGAGATGACCGGGGACGCAGCGGGGGAGATGGCGGGAGACGCAGCGGGGGAGATGGCGGGAGACACCGAGGAGTTGACAGAAGATGGCGAGAAGAGGGTAGGAGTGGTCGGGGAGGGGGAGGGAGACGAGGGCGTGGGTGAGGAGCGGGCATTGAGAAGATTGTGACTGGACGAGTGGCGGCGGCTCCTCGGTCCTTCCTCCGCCAACTTTCTTCTCTCTTTACGGAGGAGGGGGGAGGAGTCATCCACCTCACCGTCTTCGTACTTCAGCGTATTCTGCACACACACGCACACGTACACACACACACACACACACACACACACACACACACACACACACACACACACACACACACACACAAAGAAAGACTGAGCATGCTCTAAGATCTGTGTCCCTCCTATACGGAGTAACTGCAGTCACATGACTCATGCTGCTGCTTACCTCGTATATGGTGAACTGCGTCCGCAGGTCTGACTCCGTCCCCTTGTTGTTCATGTGTTTGCGGACGACGGCCTCCATCCCCAGCAGCTCCAGCTTGTCCGTCACATCGTAGAACGAGTCCTGGTCCGGGAGCGCCGCCAGAGTCTGAGAGGCACACGGAGGAGCACGTTTGTGGACACTGCGCACTTCTGACCTTCTCGCTTACGTTTGGAAATTTCGCTTACCTTGTTGATGAGTGTCATGGCGAACACGAGCAGCTCCGTGTCGGAGCCGTTCCTCTCCTCCAGGACCTCCATCATATAACTCCATGGCTTCATACCTGCCGGACACACACAAAAACACCTGAACATCATGCAGCTGAGCACCTGGTGAAGCTACCCGTGCCGCATTCAGAGCATCAGTCAGATGAAGAGGTGACAGGTGACGTGGAGCAGCTAATGAAACGTGACAGACACGTTATGTGTGATCTTACATAAAAACAGCTGTGAGCGTACCTCTCTGTCCAGCCACGGTGTTGACGGCTCTGATGAGCAGAGGACTGTTGGACTCGGCGTACTCCACAAAGACGATGAGCAGCTTCAGGGCAGTTTTCACCACCAGGCGGGACTAAAACAGACAAATGTGTCGAGTGTTTGACCAGCAGGTGGCGTCGCACCACTGCTCTGACCCACTCAGTTATTGCAGAGGAAACTTTGCTTCCTCACCAGGGTGGTCGGCCCCCCATTAACCCTTCAACACCCGCTAATGTATTTTTATGTGCAGCTTCGTTATGTTTACGCCACCATCAGTCTGAAGTTCTGAGCATCATGCTCGTGTGCTGGGGCTACAGGTGTACCTAATAAAGTGGACACAGTTAACTTGGATAATAATCTCTTTCACCGAGGACTCACCGAGCTTCCCGTCAGCGTGTACAGCCACTGCACCGTCTCGTTGTGGTGGATCACGCCGTTCATGCCGTCCACAAACAGCATGATTTGACTGAGAGCTGAGGACACAGACAGATGGATGAGCGCTGGCGTTTCCACAGAAGGCTCCAGCAGCTGCAGAGGAGCCTATAATCTGCAGCGCTGACTCAGCTTTCTGTGGGTTTGTTGGACGCGTGAAGCCGAAGCTCCGTTTCCATGACCGAACACGAGAGCGTGCGCCGGTCCGAGCACGCGGCCCCGGGGCTGTGCTTCTGCGCTGGCGCCGCGTTCCCAGCGAAAGCGCCAAGTTTCTCTGCTGCCACTGTTTGTGTTCCTGTCATTTAGCTGAAATCGTGCCTGCCAGTCACAAAGCGCTGCAGCTGACACAATAATTGACACATTTGTTGCTTGTGGGTTTGTTATTCCTTTTCCAGTTATACTAAAAGCTGCCAGCTGATCCTAAATGCTGTAATTCAAAGTCATCTCAGTAAGCTGTGGAGCAATTTTCCCATAAAAAACAAAAACAAAAACAAAAACGCACCTCTACACTTTGTCTACGCTAAATGTCATACACATTTAGTCGCCTAAATCTAAAAGAACTTGGATTTAGTTTAAATCAAATGATTTAGTCGACTAAATCGAATTTTCCTGTTAAACTGACTCTGGTGGAAATGTTCCTGTAGATCTCCTAAACGCCCGAGCAGATGCATGTCCTGCAGGATTGTGAGCTGCTCAAACATTTTCAAACCACAGGCTAAACAGTCGTACAGTTAAACACACAAACCTGCACGTTAGGTGTGTTCATTTAGTGGCTCTCTGCTTCAGGCAGGCATCTGTGTTCAGCCGTGTCACAGCTCAGTAACGATGAATCATTAAATTAAAGAAGTGAAAGGAGCGTTTTGGGACTTGACAGATGCTTTTTGGTCTTATGCGAATGACCTCGAGGCTCTGAGCATCTCTGTGCACAAGCAAACATTCAGGTTTCACAGCCTCCCTTTAATCCTCAGCGAGAGTCGGTGCAGTCTCACCTCTCAGGATGTAGTTCTGGTAGTTGTGGTCGGCCTCCGCCCCGACTTTAATGAAACACGTCAGCCCATCAGAGGCCACAAACTCTGGAACCAGGTCTTTATCATCCTGCAGACACAAAAGACTCTGTTAGGAGACCGTTTCAGCAGGTTTTACAGAGCGCAGAGCTCCTCCTGCAGAGGCGGTCACGCTGCAGCTCGTTTGTAATACGTACTGAAGTCAGACCGAGGTTACCTGCAAGGCAGCGGCTGCTCACAGGTAACAACAGCTCGCACAGACAGAAGCATGAAGCAACACATCAATCTGTCAACAGTTAATCTCAAAAACTTCAGGGCCCTTCAGTTTATCTGCTGACCTTCTGAGTCTGTCGTTTCTCAGAAATGGCTCTCATGACTTTTGTGCTTTATGTGTTTATGTTATCTTTGCTGATGGATTAATATAGAAACAGGACGTCCCCGCAGCTGCTTCTCACGGTGAAGACAGTTTCTTATAAACTCATGCGGTCGATCCTGCTGCGCTGAGCTGTATTTCCTCATATTTTGCCTGTAAAATGGCAGCACTGCTGCGCGGGGAAGGGAAGTGCGGGGACGTCGTGTTGAAGTGTATCGTTACATCTCGAAGTGGCCTCGAGCAGTAAGACGCCACTCACTGATGAACTTTGATCAGAAATACCAAACTGGGCGTCTGCAGTCACTTGTTTTTCTAACGTGTGCGTTCTTGTGAGTCTGTTTCGGTGCCTGCTGTAATTACAACATCTGTGAAAACGGTCACTGAAGAAATCTGAAGACGGTCTCATAATTAGCAGATAATATTAGAGGAACCAGCAGCAGTGTGAACTGTGGGACCGGTTCCCTTAATCATGCTGAATAAACAGATCTGAGAGGGTTGTTTGAACTCTGGGTTTAAGCTCTGAACAGCTGGTTTGCACGTAAGATGTTTTTACACCATCAGGAAGCAAAGACACCACGTCAGGTGGCTGCCATGATTAACTTCAGCTTTTTTCTAATGTTCATCAGAAAAAACCTGAAAATAATCCACTTAGAAACCGGAGAATCTAAAACTACAGCCACAGAGCGAACGACAGGTGCGGGTGTCTCACCTGTTCGGCGTTCAGTGAAATCTGTGGTCTAGCTCACACTACAAGACGAATACACTCAGGACCTCGGCTGAAAACAAGTAAAAGCATTTCTCGTGTGTGGGAAGCTGAGCTGTGCTGAAATGTGAAGTGAAGTCCCGACAGGTGAGCGTTACCTGGAAGAGCTGTTTGAGAGAGAAGAGGGACCGCCGCAGCTCTGGACCCTGGGAGTTATACAGTTTCTCTGAAACACAAGGACCGATGCAGGAAGTCAGTTCATAACAGTTAGTTCATGTTTCAGAGGTGACATAAAAACACTGCAAGTACCACAAGACTGTCTCCAAGTTTGAAGTACAGCGTTTAGGGAAAAGTACTTAACCGAGCTTAACCTAAGAAGTTTCCTTTAAACAGAGGATGGAGGTGGGGGTTGGGGCGGGGGGCTAAAAACAACAAAACCATTTCCTGTTTTTCCCATCACAGCCTCTGATTTGCTGGGTGTCAATGACATGTTTGAAATGTAGCCGTTCAGAAGAAACTTTGAACTTTCTTCTAAACGGCTCATTTCTGATGACACAACAGTGCCGTTTAAGTGAATCTCACAAAAGTCTCAAACACACTTCTGTTTCACGTTCACTTTAACACAGTGTAGAGAGCTGAGCAGCAATGATTTCCACTACCGCTCTTAAACACAGACTACACCTGTGCAGGTGATGTGCACGTACAGATCTCTTTAATCCAGGAGGAGCGATGCAGGACTCTCAGATCCACAAAGACACAAAGACGAGCGATCAGAAAACACACCTGCAGTTCATGAGACAAACAGCAGGTGGCACAAAGAAGCGACAGCAGAGGAGACCAGCTCATTAAAAGCTCCATTAGATGTGTTTTCTGACTCCATCTCCACTGCTCAGTGCACCAACCACAAGCACCTTATATCCAGCATGAATCAATGTGTGAGTCGCCCCTGAGCCTCTGCACTTTCACTTCCAACCTCCGCCTTTAAGCCCACTTTGAAATTTCTGTGTGAAACTCCACACTTTGCCAGTAACTGCTGTTTCAGTAGTGAACAGCACGAGGTTACAGGAGTGAGCTTCCACTAGTCTCTGCACAGTTTCATGGTCGTGGTTAGGCAGCGACACCGTCATCCACCTGTATGCAAAGCTCCACCAAGGCTTAAATTTTCCTCCAAGACAGACACAAATGTCGTCAAACAGCATCAAACGTATGTCTCACAAGTTTTTGTTACCATCTTCTCTGCATTTATGAAGCTGTAACACAACATTAGAGAATCATGCTAACAAAATTTACTCATCAGATCAAAATCTGGCTCTGAATCAGCTCCAACACGACTTTCTGAGTGGTGCCAAGCCTGACGTCTCATAAAAAATGTCATGCAAATCGGTTCATAACAATCCTAATTACAAACAAACAGAACTGGTTTGGAAGAGAGTCTGACTGGACCAGTGCAGGTTGTGGAAACACTGCCCCCTGTCCTGCAGGATGCCTCATAACCACATGTCAGCCTTCAGGGTCGGGTCTCTCGAGACTGGCACCAAAAATGAGTCAATCCCAACAGACTCAAACGTTAAAAACAAAATATCCAACTTCAGCATTAAAAAGCATATTTACAGGCTGGTACAAAAAAATGCATAGTTTCCACTTTAATCACAACGGGACATTTTTAAAACACCTGTTTTGGTTAAATCTTAAATTTAAGGGCTTGGCTGCTGTGATGGTGCAGCGAGCTGCTACACCTGCAGCTAGCTGCTACACCTGCAGCTAGCTGCTACACCTGCAGCTAGCTGCTACACCTGCAGCTAGCTGCTACACCTGCAGCTAGCTGCTACACCTGCAGCTAGCTGCTACACCTGCAGCTGAACCTCCACAACATGTTTTAGGAACAATTATCTGACAATAACTCAGACGAGCTGTAACAGAAAGCCAAGAAGTCTCTGCTTCAGTCGCGCACGCACCTGAGGGCTACGTGCATCTTTTACATACATTCAGACAGTTTTGGTTGCCATGCGATGAGTGCGTCCACTCAGGGTACTGACCTTAAAGGTCAACACTGTCTGGGACCTTAGAAACATATCAGCAATGTGCTCAGAGACGTCTCCTCTCTTACCCAAGAGCTCTGGGAAATAATCTGAGTCTGATGCTGAAGCTAAATAAACTGGAGGTAGTTTGAGTGAAAGTAGAGAAACAGAACTGATTATAAGAGTTCATGAGAAAATGACTCTGAACACAAATCAAAGCAAGGAAAAAACCAAGGATATGAAACAGAAATAAATACAAACACGCAGCAACCATGGCCTGTCACAGAGGGAGGAAGTCACGGGAGGCGTACGTCGCTACAGCCACACAAACTATAAATCACTCCTGAATGGCCCGCATGGTACACAAATACTTACTGATCGATTTTAAACAACTGCGATTGGCTGAGAGCCTCACTGGCAGCCATGATGTCTAACCACAACAAGGAAGTTCAGCGTTTACATGTCAGACAGTTAAGAGCCTCTGTAATGATGAGGGATGTTTGCGTGGAATCAAAACACAATCGTGCACAGAGTTTTCCTCAGACGCAGATGGACATGAGGCGGACGAGCGTGGAGACACATTTCCTCCATCGCCCTCAGCGCCACGGTGATGCCAGCCCTGCAGAAATAACAGGGACCTATTAGAAACTTGTGACGAACAGCTTCACAGCCTGACGTTAAACGGAGAAATATTTCAGCGGGCGATGTGACATTTCTAAATGTGACTGAGCCACACAGAAAAGCTGCTCGTCAGCACGATCAGGAGGAAGCCATCGTCGTTCCCAAACACCTGCAGGGAACGCGAGGACACACACACATGCAACAGACATTTCCTTCGGTTTGCATTTGCACCGCCAACAGGAGCAGAGTTCGTGTGATGTAATAGCTGGCCTGCGGTTGGCATGGCAACGACCACAACAAGATAGAGGATGTTGCGAGTCCTGGTTTTAAGATGGTAACAGAGTTGACAGGTGGGGTTTCCACCAGAAATATTATGAAGCCTGAAAGCCTCTACCAGCTGCCAGCACTGCTTTTACTAAACTGCTCGATTTACAGGTGAAAGTCTGTTTTCAGTCACATCTGGACTGATTTAAAAATGCACTGTGGTGGTGTCCACAGGCAAAAACTGTCCAAAGTCTTAAGGACACGACTGTAATTCGGGCCTAGTGTCTGTTGTGGAAGCGTGCGGGTATAACCAAAGCTGGACTTCACTTTGTGACCATTTCCTGTGTTTTCTTTCTTCTTAGAGAGCTCACTGCTGCTTCCACAGCTTATGTTTACATCATTATCTGTAACATGCTGGTGGTCAAGTGTCCTACACCAAGATTTGCTTTCTATCATATCTAGACCAATCGCCGAACACTTACATCATTCAAAGGTTCCTGTTTTCCTGGAAAGTCGTGACACTAAAACAGGAACTAAAAAAACAACAAAAAGAGAGACCCAAACAAACAGGCTTTTAGGAACTTTTATAGCCTTCAGCTCCTTACGTGTGGATCGAGACTCTTCAGAGAGCTAGAAGATAAACCCGAATGGTCACGCTCAGGGGGGACCTCTTATTTTAGCTCCCGTCTCTTTAAGGGCAACACCTGAAAAGCTCCAGCTGTTCTGATTGGTCAGCTGGTTACGTGCACGATGGAAAGAGAATCAGAGCAAGTAGCACCTCCTGCTGAAGCTCCTCTGTTACACAGTCATTGATCTCTGTGATGGTTTGCAGTGAGATGACTTATTGTTCAAATGTGCACCGTCAAAACTATGTTCCTGTATCTCAACATTAAAGCTGCAGCTGGTGTGTTTGTCTCCAGAGGCTTGAGCAACGTTTCAGAGGTTCAACTGAAACTGCTCAGTGGGCAGAGGCGACTTATCATTTCAAACTAAATTACAGCTGACTGATGAATAGTTGGTGATATTTCAGACAAACAGAGCGAGGGAGATTACAGAGGTGCAGACACAGGGAGGCAGGCGGGGGGGTGGGGGGTGTCGCTGCAGAGTTCCTGTCAGCGGACACGAAGACAAATAAAGCTCGAACTGAGGAGCTTTAGTAACGTCCGCCCCGGCGGGAACGGCGACCTCCTGCAGCTCCGAGGCTTAAAACAAAGGCTCCAATCAGCCCAGAGTCAGTCCGAACATCTGGGATGAAAAAGATGCAGCTGGATGGAAACAAGTCCAAAAATATTTCACAACCGCTCCAGTGTTTCACCACAGAGCCAAAAATAAAAAAGATGACGTCAGAGGGATGAGTGTTCGCTTCACCACAGAGTCACAGGAGCCACTCTTGCTTCAGTTTGCTGAGGCTCATTTTCATCTGGAGCCACTTCATATTAGTCATTACAGACAGTCCTTCGGTTTTATTTATATAGCACAAAAATCACAACAGCAGTCCCCTCAGAGTGCTTTATATTTTAAAGTAGAGAATACCCCAACAATCATATCACCCCCTATGAGCAAGCACTTTGGCGACAGTGGGAAGGAAAAACTCCCTTTTAACAAGAAGAAAACTCCAGCAGAACCAGGCTCAGGGAGGGGCGGCCATCTGCCACAACTGGTTGGGGTGAAAGAAGGAAGACAGGCTGTGGAAGAGAGCCAGAGATGAATAATAAGTGATGATTACATGCAGAGAGGTGTGTAAGTCAGAGTGAAGAAGAAACAGTGCATCATGGGAAGCAGCTACCTAGACCCACTGCAGCATGAGTAAGGGACAATTCAGGGTCACCTGATCCAGGCTGTGCTCCATCACCTGTGTGTGCATGCAGCACTTTTAATTATGACTACAAATTCTAGAAGATCTGCCATATTTTTAATGACTGGCTGAGGAAGCCGATGAACACTCAGTTGCGACTCAGTCGCCATCTTGTGTCGCAGCTCAGGACCAACATGCTCCTGTTCTCATACTTGATCCCACCAACAATATGCTGGCCTAATGCTGAGAAGGCAGAGCGGGGAGCAGCAGGCTGGAGGTGTATTAAGGCATCTATAAATGAGCACTGATGACAAAAGCAAAGCAGACTGCAGGAGGTGCAAGCAGCGAGTCACAGTCCTGAGCTCACAGACCTGTGCTTCATAAGAGAGTCAGCAGAAAAAAGCCAGGTTTCATCTGACACAGCAAGCTGCACCTCTGTAGCTCACATTAAGACTCGGGTAATACTGTGACCCGGGTCAGACTGGGCCGCTCGCCCTCTGGAAGCACTCCTATTCACCGCTGCAGCCCATTAGCAAAGATAACCATCAGGCGGCTGCCTGCACAGCTACATGGAGACCCAACATCAAAGACAGGCAGTGAGAAATATGTGGAAGACTCAAATAAAGTCCAACCGCCTCTCCCACAAAGCTGCAGTCACACCTGAGTGCAGTCAGACCTGCAAGCCTCCTGATTTGCTTGTCTGTGTCAGCACTACAGACTCGCTCACCCCGTCAGTGACCCTGAAACCTGCCGGGCCAGACGAACAGGGCCAACAGGAAGTCACAGCCGCCGCTCTTTTTTTGCTGAGCATTTCAGTAACAACCAAAACCAAAAAAACAACAACAACAGAGTAACTTAAGCCACACAAGTTCCACCCAGAAAACACTTCACCTGTAATGTGCTGGTCTCCGTTTCCTGGCAACAACAAATGCGACCTGTAAGCACCTGTAACCCGACACGGAGCTGGCAGATCCACAATGTGAGATATTTAAAGATGGACAGAAGAGTAAAGCAGGCTGCAGGTTTTAATTAACTGTTCATTTAAAAAGCTGCTCAACTTTAGTTCCCAACAAACAACAAACAGTTCCTGCTAACAGAGAAGAATACAACCCAGCCGAAATCAAACCAACAATCAGTGCCTTCAGATGATTGATGGGATGCATTTAATCCTGCTTATTTTCTCTACATTTCTATTTTGGCACTCCACTAGAATAACTTCATGACTGAGTTACAGTTGAAAAATCCCAAAATATTATGGAGCCCGTTTAAATAATCGGGCAGTTTCTTTCTGTGAAACCAGTGTTAGCTCCTGTTTGTTAGCGCCATATTAGCATATTCAGTATATGTCCTTCTATTATGGAGCAAAAGTATTGATCTGTTATAGCAACAAGGAAGCAATTCCACCTCTAATTGTGTCCGTCTACTTCCTGTCTGCACAGGAAATGAGGTTGTGTCTTGCTGTATAGGCACACATTTCCTGCATACACCTGCAGTTTATCAAACGTGTAAACAGCTTAATGTAAAGCTGAAGGAGTGACTGGAACAGTTCTCCTGTACTGACCTCAGATCAGCCATTTAAACCTCCTGAGCTAACGTCCAGCTACTTGTGAGCCATTTCATGCCGCATGCCGTTTTGCTCCAAAGACTTTTTAAGGCGTTTCTAATCTGATATGTGCGGTGGACACGGTCCAGCTTTGCACTGGAGTTTAAAGCACCGTTCAGTCGGCTGCATTCAGCTTTCATGTGTATCTGCAACTGTTGCAGAGCTTGGCTGTGACGATGCACTGTGACGATGCACGCTACATGCTGTGTATCAGCTCCACGCAGCTTTTCAAAGATTATTTGTTGTCATTGAGAACATTAGCGCCTGTTGACAGCAGCTCAAGATAAAACGGTTAAAGTTACTTCTGTCTCTCAGAGGACCGCGAGTCACTCAGACACCAATCTTTGACCCAAGATGGCCACCAGCCAGCCACAGTTTCCCTACCACGGCCGAGCGCTCAGAGGAGGGAGCGTCCCGGGATTATAAAGAGCTATAACTGCTTTATGATGCAGCAGCTGAAATTCCTCCGTCCTGACTGAACTCCCACACTTAGACTGTGTGAAGGGCGAAGGATTCATGTTGCTTTACCACCACGATCAGACCAACACGTGCTGACAGCAAACAGAGTCATTTCAAGACTGTTCCACCGTCATGCTGGCAGCAAGGAAATAAGTAAAGGGGTGAAATACAAAAAAATTAAAAATAAAGCAGGAAGGAAATGAAGCAGAATTGTTATATAGTATCAGCATGGAGCAGAAGAATCATTAGTTTCACTGAAAATGAATTCATCTTCAATTTTAAGGCAGGTTTTTGTGCAAGTACAAGTAAAGGTTTGTTGGTTGTAGCAACAAAAAGAAAAAGAAGGCACTTTAGCCTAAAACACAGGCACAGATATTTAAAGTGCAAAATATTCAAGACTTTGGAAATTCAATACTACAAGATTTCTTTTTCAGAAACTACTCCCCCCCCCAAACACCCGCAGAGTCACTGCCTGGTGTCAATGTCACCTTCCTCCCTGTGAATCAGGCCCACTGAGGTGTTAATCATACAGATACAATATGTGGAAACCACGGGTCTAGGTGGTGTGGTGGAGACGTCGCGACCTCACTGATGACCATCGAGGACTTCACGGTTGATGCAGGAAACGTCAGCTAAACGGGAAACATCAAACAGGCAGAGGGACACAATGGAAGAGGTCACATGGTGCTGTTGGTGTGTGGATGTTTTACACCAGCAGCAGTGAGCAGATGCTGCAGAACACGAGCGACTCTTGTTCGCTTCACTTCTGAGTAAATAAAGTTTGTTTACATCTGTCTGACGCAGAAAAAACACATTTCTGTTTTTCAAGCGTTCCTCATAAATAAAGCCCGTCGGACTGCAACAGCAGGGCCCTTGTTGAGCTGATTAATGAGCGTGATAGCGATGACTGAAACTGACGGACACTGGGAAGGATTCCTGTGTTTGTCCTGTGGAGACAGGAAGTGAGCTACATTATCTCAGCGTGGTATTTCCTGTTAGTGTCAGCGTGGCTAATTGAGTCCAAAGCCCAAAAGGGAAGAAGCTAACTAAATCTTCAAAAGCAAAGCTTACTATAAAAAGTATCAGTATAAGCAGAGGCATCGTTCTCGGTGCGACCTCAGAGACGCCATGATTGTAGTTTTCGCCCGACTGCACGGCGTGGAGCTCACACTGAACAAGAGTCAAATAACTTTGTTTAAAGTAGAAGAAAACGATTTCCCTGAGAGACGCAGTCAGCTCGTCAATCAGCCAATCAGGAGGAGGAAAACTTTAATTCAGCTCACAGGAGTCAAATAACTGTTTGTCCCACGTGACAGGTAACTGAACATTATTGTGTTTGGAGACAGACGTTCCTAATTTTCTGACGTAGTATAGACAAAAGATCCATCAAGGAAGTAAAGACTAGAGTTTAATGAATTTCATGGGGAAACGTGGAGATAACATCAGGCTAACATTCACTTCTGGGATGTTTTTAGCTTTGCAGATGTGAAGATCTGAGGGTTTTCCTTTGGCATTGTTTTGT
>VOQK01031872.1:0-11921 GCA_015052645.1 Benitochromis conjunctus
GTCCAAATGTGCTTGAGCATACCTCAAGCGGCTCTGTTTGTGCTGTGGGCGGAGAAAAGGCTTCCTCTGCATCACTCTCGCATACAGCATCTCCTTGTGTAAAGTGCGCCGAATGGTTGAACGATGCACAGTGACTCCATCTGCAGCAAGATGATGTTGTAGGTCTTTGGTGCTGGTCTGTGGGTTGACTCTGACTGTTCTCACCATTCGTCGCTTCTGTCTATCCCAGATTTTTCTTGGTCTGCCACTTCGAGCCTTAACTTGAACTGAGCCTGTGGTCTTCCATTTCCTCAATATGTTCCTAACTGTGGAAACAGACAGCTGAAATCTCTGAGACAGCTTTCTGTATCCTTCCCCTAAACCATGATGGTGAACAATCTTTGTCTTCAGGTCATTTGAGAGTTGTTTTGAGACCCCCATGTTGCTTCTCTTCAGAGAAAATTCAATGAGGAGGGAAACTTACAATTGACCCCCTTAAATACTCTTTCTCATAATTGGATTCACCTGTGTATGTAGGTCAGGGCTCACTGAGCTTACCAAGCCAATTTGAGTTCCAATAATTAGATCTAAAGGTTTTGGAATCAATAAAATGACAACAGTGCCCAAATTTATGCACCTGCCTAATTTTGTTTAAAGAATTATTGGACACTTTTGCACACGTAACAACCAACAATTTATACAGGAAAATCATGACGATTAACAAGGTTGCCCATATATATATATATATATATATATATATATATATATATATATATATATATATATATGAATTACATTTTTTAAAATTTATTTATTCATGCTTATTTTTTTTGTAGACTGTACTATTTCGATTTTTAATCCTCCTTTATCTACTAGAAAATTTGATACTAAATTTGATATGTAGACTATTGTGAGTATGTGTCATGTAGTCTGTATTAATCCTGTGATGAACTGGTCACCGGTATGAGGTGTTCCACACCTTTCATCCTATAACAGCTTGGACTTTCTCCAGCCCTTACATGACCCTACATTGGATGAGCAGCACTATAATGACAAGGATCTAAAACCTATTACGCAGGATATGTCACATAAGCAGGCTAATATGGTGAATCCTATTTTAAAAAGCTGTTAGTGATCACCTGTAATGACTAACTCTAAACATTTGCTATGAAAAAAATATAATTCCTGGTCTGAACAACTTGGGATTCTACAGTCAGACCTGACAAAGGAGAAAGCATAAAACACAAAATATTAATAAAATATTTACACAAAACACTAAAACTGAGAAACAGAACACAGGAGGGCAGGATTAATGGCAGATGAAAATAAAGAGGAGCAGACAATTGGAAAAGAGGAAATAGGCAGGGAGTAAAACCAGCATGAAACAGCACAGAAATCTAGCTAGCTTTGGAAACAAGGAGCCCAAAAAACCACATCCACAGTGCACAGGTTATAGCTGTGATGGTGTACAAAGCTTTGCGCTTTGATCAGTCAGTTTGGTCTCTTTCCTTGCTTGTTTCCCCTGGCCCTGGGCGAATCAGAACACAGAGAAGAGAGAGGCTGCAAAAAGATGTGAGTATTATTGAGAGAGACAAAAAGAAAAACAAAAGGATGAGAGTGTTGTTACTTGTTAAAGCCCTGTGGATTCCTATCAAACCAAAGCACAACAACCAAGCACAGCCAATGCTGATGTTTCTGATTCTGATGCCGCAAGCAGTTCTTAGACTCAGGTAGGTTATTGGGTGGACAGCAGCCAGGTAGTGCTCTACACAGGTCAAGACATGAAAAAGAGTCTCCATAGTATTTATTTGAAATAAAGTTGCAAAATATCCCCAAGACCCAAATCAGTTCCATGGCAGCCATGTGATAGGTGTCAGACTGGCTTGCTGTTTTAGAGCTGTGCTGCTTCCACTGCTGGTGACCCAGATAGAGGATGAAGGTAGAGAGAGGATGGAGGAGGATGACTCTTGATGCATTGATGGCAATAAACGTGTTATAGCTAGCTGTGTAGCTGAAGCAATTGTTGTCAAGTTGATAGCTGGAGGTATAGTTAAGTGATATTTGTTCTGTATATTTTCTAGGCCAGAGGAAACACAAGGTCATTAGAAGGATAAGTAAGCAGTGAAATGGGGTGAAGGTTGACAGAAAGAGACTAACACAGTCAAGAAATTCATCAAGAAATTCTAGATGTGAAAGAAAATATTTTTGACCATGTAAAACAAAGGAATACAAAACATACCGACAAAAAGAGAAAAGTGGCACAATGCTTTTACATTTTTGATCCTGACTGCATTCAATTTCCAATTTTATTTTCAATTCCTCTCTGCCCTCGCCACATTTCTGCAATAATAGTCAAACTCCTTAATTTAACTTTGAAAGAAAAGCGACTGGTCTTCTCTAAGTTTCTTGAATATTTGTTACCTCTGAACCTTCTTCAGTTGTGAACTGAAGAAGGTTCTCAGATCAGAGGTCCAGTCACTTTTCTTTTCAAACTACTTAGAAAATGTAAACTTAATTTTTCATTTTTTTTATTTTACGAAATGGAACAAATTGCATTTTGAAAATATTTAATGTATTATCAAATGCCCACCTTGGTTATGTTGTTTCCTCTTATGTGTAATTCACCCTCTCAAGAGTCTGTTGTTTAGTCCAAATGTTCACTGTCTGTTTTGATGTTCATGTGTCACAGCAGCTGGACAGCATTGGGTTTTTGTATGATACTTCAAACTGCAGCTGGAAATTTTCCTTTTCAAATAATTTGGAATCCAATGTGTCAGAATGCAATGTGTACTGAATTGCTGAGGGACATGCTAGCAGGATCTAACTATGTTGACTTTGTAGATGATTAATGTCATTTTTGAGCAAACTGATTCTGTAAATTTGTTTTTTGAGCTAGTTTTTACAATACCTAATTTGACTGTTTATGAAGGCTGAAAAAAAGTCCTTTGTATTATAAGTGCCTTTTTGATTGAGCATAATAGACATATTTCCATACCAGTCGCTACGCTTCTTTCTAGCAATCCATTACATCTGACAGGATTCAAATAACCTGCAATCGAAGGGAGGTGTGTGGTCTGCTTAAACAATGTCATGCAGGCAGATAGTGCATGGAGCAGGTTGGTAGCCAGTCATCTATGTGTTTCATAATTTTAGGATGCATAACAACAGCAATCTTTAGCTGGGCAACAGCTAAAGATTGTCTTATGACTGTTGATTTTTTCTCAATTTGCACATGTATACCTCACACGCTCACTTCTGTCTGTCTACTGCACATACTGATGTAGCATTCTAAATTGTATTCTGAGTTGTAAATTGTATACATATTTAAGCAGCCTTTTGTCAGTTAAAATGTTTTTTATGTCATTTGTATATATTTGCATATCTTATATTTCTATTTTATTTCTTTTCTTGTACTTTGTGTAGCTCTATACAAATGTTTCTATTGTTTTTAAATGATCGTTTATTCTATTTTCCAATTGTATGTGTGTCTCTTTTCTATGTGTTTGGCATCTTTTGTCGAGAGGATAGGAAGCTTTTCATTTTACAGCAAAACATGTTTCTTTATATGACAATAAAAAAATATTGACGATGACAATATTTTTTTGTCTTTCATATTGACAATGAAAGACAAAAAAATGCACAACTCAAGCTGTTAGGAGAGTCAGTTCAACAAGTATGACTTAATGAACCTTTTAATGAAATCTCGCAAAAATAGCAAAAGCAGATCATGTGAGCTTTATTTAAATTGTGCTGTTTACAGGTGTTTACATGACCAGTCATTCATCTGCTTGGATGAAGTGATGGGCAGGGAGTGCACAAACAAAACACAACCTTAGAAATATAAAACATCATTACATTATAATAATGCATTACATTATTAGGTATCCACATCATATGGACAACATTTGAATACAGTATTCAAATTTAATGGACATTCAGCCTGGCCACCAGCTGTTTGCTCTGTGTTTGTTTAATGCAACCTTTCTGTGCTGGGGACCATTTTAAACCATCGTGGTGATGAACAGGGATCTAAATCTATCTTAACAAATACAACCATAATAAAAGCTCCAGAACAACTTAAGAGTAACTGTACAATAATATCACCCTAATTTAACAACACATTGATTTTTTTATGAACCAAAACTACTTTGTGAAATTAGCTACCATATATAGTATGCGCCTCAGAAAATCTCTGCATGCACCAAAGCAATTTTACATTGCTAGATGCATGTCTGTTTTATTCCCCTAATCATCTTTTCCCTGATCAAATTTTAGTAAGTTGTCTGCACCTATTTGCGGTTAGTTTCAAAGGGGCTATGACAATATTCATATTAAGTCATTCAGTTATTAAGTCATCATCAGTGATGACCCCAAACGTAGCCCTGAACTGTAATGTTATGTTTTTGAGCCAAGCACAAAGTCCTTGGTTTTTGGAGAAAATTTAAATACATGCGAATCTTTGACATTTGGCATCAAAGTACCAGGGCATCAAAATGCCAAATCAACAGAAGGTAGGCTTCTACAAAGGGGGGCTTATCTCATTAAATTTCAGTCACAAATTAGCTCCATACATGTTGGTCCTCTTTAATAGTCAAATGAAAAATAGTTCCTCTTTTTGCATCTTTTTTTATCCCATAATTCTTAATGGATTCATATTAATTCTTCAAAAGACCTTTTTTCCCCCCCAAAATAACCAGGTTGTCCTTGTGGACATCTTGGCAGTCTTCACTTGAAACAGCTCAGTACACAACTATATATTATACCACCAGTTAAACTGCACTGACCCAATGATTCTGGTTTCTTGGTTTTCTGAGTAAACTACTTTCATCCATGCAGCACAAAATAAGAGCTCCAGTGTCCAAGTGCTATTGTTATGTGTAGCCATGACACAAACTAACTTGTCCTTCCTCATCTGTCAGCCTTTCCTTTAGGAGTTGCCACAATGCCATATCTGCCACCATACTTTGTAAATGCACTAAATAACCAGTGTTTTAAACTAGATCTGATATTAGCTAATCCTCTTCACTCAAGTTAAAAACAGTAACTTATCTGACGTGTGAAGATACAATAGCAGAAATGCCAAAATGAATTAAAGTAAATATAGTGAAGTAAATTTGTCATCATTTCTTAAGTCATTTAACCAGGCAGTCGATAATGCTTAGTCTAATGCATTTGCTGCTTTCACTTATTTCAGCAACACGAGAGTTTTCTTTCCCTTTGAAGGTAAAGCATAAATAACGCCAAAGAGCTGGGCAGTTTTAAACAGACTGCACTCTTTTCCACCATACACTTGACAGAGTTGCTTAGAAGACTTGCTCAGCACTTTGGTAACAAGGAGTCAACCAAACCACAACCACACAGTGCAAGTTATAGCTGTGATGGTGAAGAAAGCTCAGCTTCAATCAGTCGACACGCTGCTTTTCCCCACCTCCTGGGTCGGGGGTGAATCACAACGCACAGAACAGGCAGGCTACAGGAAAATGTGATTATGATCAGTAGAGCCAAAACACAGAATGACCGGACAAGCCTGTTAGATTTTAAAGTGTTACGTACTCCTCTCAGTCCAAAGCTAAACAGCCAAACACAACCAACACTGATGTTACTGATCCTGACCCCATGGGCATTTTTAAAAGTTAAGTAGGAGATGGGGTGAACAACAGCTAGATAGCACTCTAAAGTTCACTGACATGTTGACTGTATACTGTAGCCTGTAGGTCTTAGAACAAAAATGCAAAGGTAAAATGAAAAAGATAAATACAATAGGCATGAAGGATTATTGTTATGGCTGATCAGTGAAAACTTGTTGTTATTGGTTTTATTTAAGGGCATTAAGGGCAGCACGGTGGCGCAGTGGTTAGCACTGTTGCACCTCACAGCAATCTGGGTGGGGCCTTTCTGTGTGGAGTTTGCATGTTTTCCCCATGTTCTCTCCAGGTACTCCGGCTTTCTCCCACAGTTCAAAGACATGCATGGTGTGCCCTACCTCTCGCCCCATGATAGCTGGGACAGGCTCCAGCCCCCCTGTGACCCTGATAAGGAAGAGGTCGGATGGATGGTTTAATTTAATATGTCTACATTCAAGGTAGGATAATGAAACAAATTTTAAAAAAAGGCTATTTAGGATGTAAAAAAATTGACCTTTCTGCTTCAGAAATAACTTTGCTGTTGGGTTTGTTGTCTCAGTTTCTGCTTTCTAGTTTTTTTTAACCCTGTATGGATTTAAGACATGTTGCTCGTGAATTTTCATGTTGCATTGGAAATATTTTCTTTTATGTATTTTTTGGTTATTGTAAAAATATACCAGTATTAGGTATTATGGTAACATGTCTTAAAATACATTTGATTTGTAATCACCACATATGTACTAAAGTGACTACCAATATTAGCAGTTATAGCAGCAGGTATATCTGTATAATATATGATGACCCTAACTCTCACTCCATGTGTCTTTGTCATGAAATATAGTTAATAATGAGGGCGAGAAGCTACAACAATACCAGACAAAGAACGAGAAAGACCCAGGAGACCTCAAGAGTACTGAAGCCCTGAGGCCACCCATCCTGATGACAATTACTTGCCCACCCCAGCAGAAAAAGGACTGAGACCCTAGAGCAGGGGTCTCCAACTCCAGGCCTTGAGGGCCGGTGTCCTGCAGGTTTTAGATGTGTCCTTGATCCACCACAGCTGATTTAAATGGTTAAACGACCTCCTCAACATGTCTTGAAGTTCTCCAGAGGCCTGCTAATGAACTAATCCTTTGATTCAGGTGTGCTGACCCAGGGTGTTATCTAAAACCTGCAGGACGCTGGCCCTCGAGGCCTGGAGTTGGAGACCCTTGCTCTAGAGGGAGCCCTCACAGCCAAAGGGCAAGATCCTTTGGCTGTGAAGAGTTAATGTTAGTGACTCAAAGGTGGAGTACAGCAGGGAGGACAGAAGGAACCGCTGGCGCAGGCAGGACAGGCAAAGTAACCCAACAAGAGGCTGGCATTGAAGGCAGGACCAGTTTGTAAGGCAAACAGGGAGGAAAACGTCTGGAAGTTCTGGCAGAGGAGCTAACAATGAGATTGTGTTTGGCAGCCCAGAAGCAGATAAGGGGACCCCAGATTTGTCCCTGTATCACACATGCCATGAAAAGAAATCACCAACAGACCCATGTTTGAGAATAACATCAATCCTGGTACCATGACACATATGTTTCCCCATCTTTTGTAGAAATATACCATAATACTCTGACGTCACAATACTGTGAATTGTAGCATCCATAAAGCCCTCAAGTTTGAGTAATGATTATTTATGATTGCATTCATAATTCATGATGATATTTTGTTAAGTCTAAAGAGTAATTCTTTTGCAGCCCTGGTAGTAGTCACAGCATTAACATTTCATTTTTAGATAGCAATATTTCAGGCTTAATTATTACTCAGAAATACCTACAATGACTTTGATAACTTCAAGTATAAATTTATTACCAGGACCGTTCTTCTTTTCGCGCCCCAAAAACGAAACTAAAGTATATGTACAAAAAGGTTTGGTACATGTAACACATATGCAGTATATGCATGATAGAGGCAGGCGCTTACACAAGGCTGGCCGCTGTGATTGATACGATGGGGAGAGCCATGAGTACTCAGTCTGCGCTCATTGATTGCAACATGGAAAACATTTTGGAGAAGCTCATAAGTCTCGTGGGCACTCAGGGTGCGCTCACTGAGCGTACCGCAGGCAACATCATGGAGGTACTTACGAGCCTTGTGAGTACTCAGACTATGCTCAGTGGACACAGCACGGATAAGATCTTGGAGAAACTCACGGATCTCCTGCGAGACCGAGTGACCAGTGACGGACATTAGATCAACTGTAAAATTATATCGCACAAAATGAAAAATCACCTTCTTCATGCGGACATCACATCGGAGCCAGCTGTAGTTTCATGGCCAGCTCAAAAGAAGACATCCCTGATAACAAAGCTGTTTTGTCTCTTCGCCCCATCCTTCAAGGGCACCTGTGTTGGATTGAGTACTCACGCACACATGTACACTGACACAGATATGTACTCACCCCCCCCCAGTGTTTTTTTTGCTCCTATTCCTTCATTGTTGTGTATTTCATTGTGTTTCAAATGATGCCTATTCTCACCTGTCTCCCTCAATGTGATGTTGTGTAATGTATGTCTGGTCAGAAGAGGTCCCCCTAATTGCCCCTCAGGGATAAATAAAGTCTTCTGAATCTGAATCTATTTTATTAAAGTAAACATATGTAACATTACCACTGTACTGTACTAATGATGGTGTAATGAAATCAGTCATTTAAATAGTTAAATGACTGCATATATATGTATAATGAATGAAAAACCTTCCTTGTCTGTAGTATCTTTCCTGCCCTTTAGCTAGTCACTCCAAATGTGCACTGATGCTTGAGCCGGTGTTGATTATGCTTTTTATATTTTTGCATGGAGCAACAAGGTGATTTATGACCTCATTAATCTGAACTACATATAACAAAAATTTATTTAAAAAATTCTTCATTGCATTGTTCAAAATGCTGTCGGTGACCCAGCATTTTTATTGAATTATTGTTATTATTATTTTGGGCTTATGTTCTAGTTTATACTGATTATGTGTTCTATTAAGTATTGTTAGATCCTTGGTTTTGGCCCTTTGCTCCTCATGTTACTCTGTGCTCCCTCTGTGTTTTCAGTCATCCCTGCCTGTGTGTTCTGGCTTCCCCAGCCGTGACGTAACCCTTTCACGCATAGTGGTCACTACAGTGGACAGCTATTCAAAACCTGTTTTCTTGTATTTGTGTCAGTGTTGATGGTATATTTGCACATAAACCACTACATTGGACACTGATATGTCACTCCATACCCTGCCACCCACTGGTCGTTTAATGTTACTATAGATATATGACGTGTGTCGTTGTAATTATTGTTATTTAACCCTTTCATGCATGAATTATGACAACCTCAATCAGGATTTTTTTCTTAAGTATATTTATTCATCTTTTCATGCCTGATTGAGGTTGTCATAATTCATGCATGAAAGGGTTAAATCAAACTGGTAATCTGTACTAAAATATGTGTACAACAGATGACTAATTTTACACACACAGTAATGACCAAAAGGTTTAGAAACATCACACATTTTGGTTTTCCTACTATGATAGCTCAGTTTTTATTTAAATTAGTTTGTTCTTCTCTACTGACTCAAAAAATGAAAAACAATGATAAACTCCAAATGTTCACCGAGAAATGTAAGAAAAACATAACTTTTCACATATTCAATCATGAGGAAATGAGAATACTGAATGTTTTTGCTATTATTATCACTATTATCATTGTTATTATTATTACTATTTATTGATTTACTTTATTTCTATACAAGTAGCTCTATATGATCCTACCAATTCATTACATTTAACAGGATTGAAATAACCTAAAAAATAACAACAGGTGTTTGAATTAATACAGCAACATCATACAGAAGCAGTACACAGAGCAGCATTGTCTCCAATACCTGATTCATAACCTGAGCTGTCATTATTACTAGCAGGGTTAAAAAGACGTTTAATCACTTTTAGGAGCGAGTCATAAGTATACAAATGAAGACTTCCAGCTCAATCACAAGGTGGCAGCTTTGATGAGTCAAAAGTTTAAATACATTTTGGTCTGTAAATTGATTCCATGATTTCTTTTCTTACTCTAGTTGCTTATTTGTACAATACTTTCATTTCAGAGAGCAATGAGAAATTAAACTTCATAATTTTCAATAAAAAACTGGAAAAATTGGGGCGTTTTTGAATGATGATTTTCTTGTTCTTCATACCCAAGACTTGAGAGTGTAATTTTTAAAAAAGAGCAAACATTGCATTTTTTTTTAACATAGAACATAGTTAGGGTCATTACTCAAACTTAAGACAGTTTTTCAAATATTGCTCATCAAATAAGTATATATATATTTTCAGTATTTGTTTGTAGTCTCACTTTATCAATTCAATTTTATTT
The DNA here is from genome assembly GCA_015052645.1 of Benitochromis conjunctus. NCBI lineage: Eukaryota > Metazoa > Chordata > Actinopteri > Cichliformes > Cichlidae > Benitochromis > Benitochromis conjunctus. The sequence continues at coordinate 9,983 of VOQK01031872.1, forward strand.
TTATACCACCAAATTACAACATCACTCCACAATGAGATTAAGAAACATTTCTCAAAACAGTTTTCTACAGGAACAACCAAATTGTCTATGTGGACATCATTAATGTCTATACTTATATATAAAAGCTATTTAAGCCAAGCTAAGGACGTATATTAAACCATCAGTTAAACCATAAAAATCAGTGCTTTGGGTTTCTCAATTGTCTTTGGCAAGAATCCACGCCATGAAGCTGTCGATGCAGTTTCTGCAAATGTGCCTGAGCACTCAGCTTTATAAATATTTGATGAATGCACATGTTCTGCTACTTTGTGAGTGAGTTGCTGTGGTGGTCTAACACAGTTGTGATGAATGAACAGACTTTGGTAGTGTCAGCATTCAAGTCATTGGTTATACTCTGCAAAAAGGCCAGTTGAAATGCCAGCCACACAGAAAATCTTAGTAACTTCAACCTAACAACCTCTCCAAGGTCAGGGCTACCAGAGTGAGAGCACTAATACGATTACAAAAGGAAAATCTATGTATATAAAACCACAAAACATGAAATGATAGCTTTCTGATCCTTGTGGTAGGTGAAAAGACTTTAATATCCAATTCTGAATTTCCCATTATTTATTGTAGTTCCATAGTATAAATCCAAGACTGACATATTCAAACACAAGCCTTCTTTTCACTTATTGTTAAAACAGACCCATGAGAGTTTTCTTTCCTTGTATAGATACAGCAAAGGTAACACTAAGCTGCTGGGCAGGTTAAACCAGCCTGTACTCATTAACACTACATACCTGACATTAATGCTCAATAAAGGTGACATGCTCACAGCAAAGGAAACAAGATGCCCGGCAAACCACAACCACACAGCACAGGATATAGTTGCAATTGTGTAGAAAGCTCTCTGCTTTATTTGACCAACTTGGTCTTTTTGTCTGCCTCCTTCCCCTGGCCCTGGGCAAATTAAAGCACAGAGAACAGAGACACTGCAGAAAGATAGTGTTAATATGCAGAAAACCAAAAGGCAGAGGACTTGGATGTGGTTGTTGTTGTTGTTATGGTTTAGTAGAGCATCAACACCTATCAGTCCAAAGCACAGAAGCCAAACACAACCAATGCTGATGTTTCTGATCCTGACCCCACGGGGATTTCTTAAACCCATGTAGATAATGGGGTGAACAACAGCCAAATAGTGCTCTACACAGGTCAGGATATGAAAAAGCATCTCGCCATAATAAACAATCATACTAGCTATTGATCCGACAGTTGCAATCACAAATTGATTAGTGCATATGCCACCAAAGCTGATGAAGGACCCCAGCACCCAGATGAGCTCCATGGCAGCCACATGATAGGTAAAAATGTCAGCATGGCTAGCTGTTTTAAATGAATGCTGCTGCTTCCATTGTTGGTGACCCAGATAGAGGACGAGGGTAGACAGAGGCAGGAGGAGGATGATTCTCAGTGCAATGATGGCAGTGAAAATTATGTTGCCAGCTGTGCAGTAGATGGAGTCCAGAAGAAAGTTTGATGTGGCATTAACTGACATATCAGCTGTAAGTCGTGTAGGTCTGAGGAGAAAAAGTCATTTAAAGAATGAGTAGAATAATGATGAGGGAGAAAAGAAAAGGTGAAAAAAAACTGACAGTTGTTTTCATACCTGTGCCAAGCAGGTGCAACTAGTAACTGGAATTACTCCCCACTGAGTTAAACATTTTCTGTACTAAGCAGCAGTACAAACTGGCATCAGCAGCATGCCAGTGGAAGCTGTATTAGTGGCAGTCGTTGCTAACCTGGGCCTTAACTGATTTGGCATGGAGCTGTTATTATTCATCATCAGCTATATGCCTTTACTTTAAACTGTCCCATGCATAACATAAAGTAATCAAGTGATCTCAAACAGCATTCTATCATAACACTGATGAGGAATGTTTTTCTACATAATATTTAC
>VOQK01031878.1:0-13886 GCA_015052645.1 Benitochromis conjunctus
GTGCACCTACATGTTGTATGAGTTGTAAAAAATTAATCCAATTGTTGTCAATTATTTTATTGACGATGGCTGCAAAATAAATTTCCCAAAAGTGATATCTTCTCTCTAGTCTTTTCTCAAGATGTATTTTTGCATGTTTTGGTGTAGGCGTAGCAGTAATAAGTTTGCAGGTTTTACGTTAAAACATAAAAATACAGCATATTATTAATAGATTTTATGTATAATATACAGAGCAGCTCCATTTAAAATACACAGTTTCACTGTTGTTCTACCAGTTTAAATTAGTTTTTTGTTTGATATTTCCCTGTTAATTTTACAATTTATTGATCCACAATAAGCAATTATTACATGTAAAAAATACAGGAAATAGTCTATGTATATACAACATAGTTGTGTGAAATTAACTTATTTTTTTGTAGATTTAACAGTTTTTTAATGTGAGTCAGCTGTGGTTTCATTCACTGTAAATCAATTTACATATTTTGTCTGTGAAGCTATCTACTGTGCTGCTGTATTTTTTACAGGAATTCCCTGGTAACCACAGCTGCCAGCGTTTTCCTGTAAAAACAACTAGTTTTTTTTTACAGTGTACACCTGTTTAAAAAAGGAGGAAAACAGCATCAGAGGAAGAAAGAAAACCTGAGGCTGGAGCATAGACCACGGATGGAAATTTTAAAAGTGTAACGGGGGCGACATGGTTGGGAAGTCATGGGCAAGAAGGTGTTTCAGCAAGCATCCGGCTGTGGTGAGCGCCGGCATGGATCGAGTGAAACACAAAGCAATTCCCAGCAGGTGGAGCTTGTTATGGAAAGAGGAGCCTGGGCTCTGTGTGGTGGCCGGTGATCCCTGTTTTATGGAGTTTCTCCCAGTGTGAACGCCACACAAAGGGACGGGCCAGTTGTGTTCTACATGACAAATACAATAATAATAATACTGCTGCTGTCAAGCTTTGGGGATCCCCAGGGTTTACGTTCATCTCACTTGTTTTTATCTTTTATCATGAAGATTTTTATGGTGTATATATCCACCCATCCATTTTCTTACACTGGCAAGGTTGCAGGAGGCTGGAGCCTGTCCCAGCTGGAGTGAGGACCGCTCACCAATCTGTCTCAGCACTAACACAGGGGAAACAGACAACCGCTCACTCTCACACAGTCACCAGTTAAGCTAACCTAATTAACCTAATGTGTGTCTGTGGAAAGAGGAAGCCGGTGTACCTGCAGCTCACAGCCTGAATTCAAACCCAGGAACTGCGTTTTGTGATGCAACAGTGCAAATCACCGCAACACCACCTCTAACATGAACGCAAAGAGAGAAAAGAAGTGTCCAGATATTTTTATTCCTTCTAAAGTTGTTCCAGTGCAGCTTCTTTAAAAAAGAAAAAAATAAACTTTATAGACATAAACGACAGGCTGACAATCAGACTGAGAGGAAGGGGAACGTTACTGTGAAATCGAAAAGCCTTCTCATTTTACTTATTTTTGGTTTTTCAATTGTTCGTTTTGATTTCTTTATTTATTCTATAGCTGACTACACTTCATCTTTTACAGTGAAAATATCACTGAACTGTAATTAAGGTTTCAAGGCTTGCTAAAAAGCTCATTCCGGACTTCATTAAATGTGTTATCAGGCCACGTAACTCTGAAGCACATCACAAAGAGAAGACAAGAAAATTAAAACTTTGTTAGCAATTTTAGATAATTAAACATCACGCATGCTGGGTCATGACAAGAGCCGGTCCTTTGTGCTCTGATTGGCTTAATCAGCTTTTGAAGTAGGAAATTACTCCTTCAGCGCGATTGTGTAATTTCTTAGAGTGTGAGGAGAATGGCTTAATCAAATATAATCAGAATAGAATAATTAGGACTTATCTACAGCATAACGATACAATGGAAAACTCTTTACAATGAGAAGTACCAGCTTATGGTTGTGCTGCTGGATCTGAGGCATGAAAGGATTCTCCTTCGTTGATGTGATGTAACCTACCGGAAAGTGTCTCGTACCCGTTTTGCTCTCATGCTGAGCACAGTTTTGCCAGTTTTTGTTGTAGCAAGATTCTTTTGATATTTAACATCCACATGCAAAAAATAAGAGAAGGCGCATCAGGACAAACAGTCCACACACGCAGGCTGCAGGAGCGACACGCAGAATACACACAAGTCTCTGCACGCCGGTTCACATCCTTCCAGCTAGTAATGACGGCAGCTGCGGTGGAGGCGAACACACACACACACACCTCAGTCCCTCAGTTGTCATGGGTACCCAGCTGACTAAAATAACCACAGTTCTTTGTTCAACCACCTGTACCACTCTTACCACACTCCTTTCATTCCTTTTGTTTTTCTTTTCATATAATTGCCATCTCCTTATGCTTATTTACCGTTCCCTCTGCCTCCTGTCTTATCCATCCATCTATCATTAGGTAAACTCGCAAGCACACACCTATTCTTACCGCTCCTCTCCTCCGTCTTTGTTCTTGTCCCTTTCTAATCTTCCCAGCTTACCCTTCCTTCTGAGCAGACCCACACACATACAGGCACACAGACTCACACATACAAACACAGGAATAGGCACCAAGCCCTAAGCAGAGCACAAAGAGCGCACACACAATCACAAAGAGCACACACAGAGCACACACAGTGCCAATCCACTTAACCAAACCACTCTCTTCCTGAAAACGGCTGATTTGAGCCCCCGCAGCCCCTAATCATCCAATCAGGGGCAGAGCAATCTCCTCCCCACTGGGCCTATCAGAGCCCTTCGTACGGGTTCCACTGTTCCCGCCGCAGCGGTGAAGACGGAGTCGTGTTCAGAGTGTCCTGCCACTCATTCTGGGCATGTTCACAGGGATTTCCCTGGCCGGTTCATTTATGGAGTTCTCTGCAGTGCACCATGCTGCTGTGAGAAGTGCACAATGCTGGTGTCCAGTCAAGATCACACATCTCAATTTTGACTTACCTTTTTTTTGTTGTTGTTGCTGCTGACAGCCATCATCCCCTTATACACTGCATTCATACTCCCAGTAGACCAACCCTCATTAGACGGACAGATAGATATTTGATCATCCCGTATTTACAGAAACACTAAAAATGTAAAAATGCTAAACTTGCCCTCAACATGCAGTTATTGAGAGCAAAGCATGAATCACCTTGCAGAAAAGAGAATGACAAACTTTGTTAGCAATTTTGGGTTGTTAAATGTAGTGCATGCTGGGTCACGGCTACAGCCAGTCCTTTGTGCTCTGATTGGCTTAATTAGCTTTTGAAGTAGGAAATTACCCCTTCAATGAGATCGTGTGATTTCTGAGGGTGTGAAGAGAAAGACTTAATCAAATATAATCAGAAAAGAGTAATTAGGCCTGTTATCTTTAGCATGAAGTCACATTATTAAATGCTTTTGAATAAGAAATGCTGACGTATGGTGACAAGATTGTTCTTTACACTTTTTTTCAAGATAATAAATCAAATGCGATGGCTATCTCACGTTTATCCTACTTTAATCACCTTTTCACATGACCAGTATTTCGAGTCCAAGGATCTTTTAAGGATGTTTTTGAGGCTGCAGGTCCAAGATGATGGACATTAACAGCTTTTACTTAAGTGACACTAGAAACAGCACACTAGTATAGTAATCAACAGTGAGCAACACTAGCTAACAGAAGTTAGTGACCAAAGCTCCCTCCCCACTGATGTATAATAAAGCATTAGCATTGTGCTAACACATCCTGATTTCCTGCGTGTTTAAAAAGCAGCTTTGGTGGTCAGCAGTGACTCCTCAAAGATCCTGTCGCTCATTTCAAGCCTAGATACTATAAAGTTGTCTGTCTTACTGTAACATCCCTGAAACATTAACAAATAAAACCTATAAAAATAATCATTTAAAACGTTACTATATATAGCGGCTCCTCCCCATGTTAAAAAGAAAATGGACACTTCAAGAGAAAAAAGGCTTACGCTGTGAAATTATATTTTTTTGCAGCTGTTTAGCCAAAAGTCCAGAGAGCAGATATTGTGTGTGTTATTAGGGAGCAGCTAGCGTTAGCCAGACAAAAACACATTTCTTCACGTGCAACATCAGCAGAATTGTGACTGCAGCTCACCTGATGGCCGCAGGTGTCATTAAAATCTGTGCAAACCAAAAAAATCAGATTAATATGAATAATATTAATATTCTTATTAATTTAATTACAAGTATATCAGAAATGTACTTAAGTATAGTGAGTAAATGTGGAGGTCGTTGCACTTGTGACCACATCGCCTGGATAGACCGAGGTAGACCGAGGCAGGCAGGAGGAAATGGAGCCTCGCCTTTAACGGCACAGAGGCAAAGTTGTGCAGGTGGGTAGCGGGTTGTTGTCACGGTGATAGGAACCACAAAATGTCTCTTTTGTTTGGACTGATGTTGCCATCTGTTCATTTCAGTGTCATGAGCAGCCTCTAATATGCCTCATCTGAAAGTGGGCAAAGAAAAAAAAAGAGTACATGAGCTTTTAGGGAAAAAAGGGCTGAGGAAGGAGGGCAGGTGGAATTAGCTTCATATCCACCTCTGTGACAGTGAAAAGACACATAATTAGAGGAAAGCAATCTCCCATCCGTAGCTCTTTCTGTCTTTTTCTACCTTTACTCACACTCAGCCCACATCTCCCTCTCTCTCTCTCTCTGCCCATCTCTGAAATGTTTTTGTCTATTTGATTTTCTCCTTTTCGTGCTCCATAATGGCACATTGAGAAACCTCTATCCACCCTCATCCCCGTCCCACTATACTCTTCCATTATCCCCCTTTTTGTCCTCTACTTTTTCCTCCTCCACCGCCTCCTTCCCGCATGCCCCGTCTCTCACTTCCCACCTCTCTCTATCTCATTACTCCAAGGGGGCCACCATGCTGCGATCCTGGCCATCAGTAATGGCTCATGGCCTCAGTGGATGGGAGATTGCAAATGTAGCACAGATGAAATATTAGGTGGTGACTGGGATTGTGTAAATCAATGGCTTATGAAGGCTGACTGGGCTCCTTCATCCCCCTCACACACGCACACATCTGAGGCTCGGCCTGTTCTTTCTATTATCTCTCGCTCCGTGGGTCAGCATCGCTTTTCTTTTGTTGGTAAATCATTCGTTCTCTGTTTTCTTTTTTCTTTTTTTTAGTTTATCATTAACGTCCCACTATTTTCTCTCATTCGCTTTATAAATATACCCTCTTCTGCCCCCCACCCTGTCTCTTCCCCCATTGATGGGATTTGATAATGAGGGCCACGACTTGGTTGTCATTTTTAGCCTCTTTCCTCTCTTCCTCCTCCTCCTCCTCCTCCTCTTATCTGCCTCTCTTTGCAGCAGAAGGTAGATAATGGGGATCAGAGAGTGTGTGTCTCTTCCATTAAAGCCCCTGCAGGTTCATAAACCAAATCACAAATCAAACAAAAGTGCAGAGCTGGAGCAGGAAGGACTCCAGATTATAGTAGTCAAGTCTCCAAACAGGGTTTAGCAATGTCTCGATGAAATCAGTGAGGGAACATTTAAAAAGTGACTATACCGGGCTCGGAAATGGCTTTAATGTGGACGGAGTTCCAACAGTAATTTTCACAGGCTGTACATTTGCAGACCTGATAATCACACATGTTAGCAAAAGTGAGCAAACAGGAGTGCAGACATGGAGACTGCACGCAAACAAACAAACCCTACCTCCCCTGATAAACGCACATTTATTTCACTGTTGGAAACTTTTTTCTTTTTTTTTTTACAGCAACAGGAAACAGCTGAGTGTGTAGGTAGACCTACTATCTACATCTCAGTGAAAGCTGTGTTTAAGTGTGCTTTTAAAATACATATTACCTCCTTACTAAATGATTAGAAAAAAAAGATAATGAGCAGCAAACTGTTTGTTAATCCATAACCTTTAAAAATCATCCTGCATATAAAATATTAACTTCACTTCAATTTCAAACAAACCAAAAGAACAATATTTCTGTTTTTGTTTGGTTTTTTGTTTTCTTCTTGTTTACATCATTGATGATGTTAAAAAAAACAAGAACATTTTGGATTTCCTCTAATCCACATAGTCTCAAGTATAAAAAACATACATCCCTCTAATATTTGGTTAATATTGTCCCTTAGCCAATTCCACCTCAACCAGACTGTATTGACAGTCATCAGCAAGCTTCTGGAATAAATCTGGCTGAATTCATTTATATTGGTTGGATTTCTTGCATGTGCCTGGCTTTTAAACACAGGTCACAATCTTTTAATAGGGTTGAGGGCTTTTCAAAGTCCATTCTAGACCATTTCTAAATAACTGCAGATTCCAGCACTTTGTTCACAAGCTCCAAAAGAAGATCCAAACTATCCCCTTCAGATGAAAGGAAATTGATTAGGATGTTCAGGAGCAACCCAGGAACATCGCCATGGACTGAGAGGCTGGCGTCCAAGAAAGAAGCTCCCGCTTCAAAATCAGCACCTTCAACTGAAATTTGGCCACATGGACGAGCCAAACGCCTTCTGGAGAAAATGCCGTAATGCAGGTTCAATTGTCCACCCATCCATCCATCCATCCATCCTCTTCCGCTTATCCGGGGCCAGGTCGCGGGGGCAGCAACCCAAGCAGAGAAACCCAGAACTCCCTCTCCCCAGCCACCTCCTCCAGCCTGTCCGGGGGAACACCAAGGCACTCCCAGGCCAGCCGATAGATATAGTCTCTCCAGCGTGTCCTGGGTCTGACGCGGGGTCTCCTCCCGGTGGGACATGTCCGGAACACCTCACCCAGGAGGCGCCCAGGAGGCATCCTTGTCAGGTGCCCAAACCACCTCAACTGGCTCCTTTCGATGTGAAGGAGCAGCGGCTCTACTCTGAGCCCCTCCCGGATGGCCGAACTTCTCACCCTTGACCAACGTCTTCAGTCTCAACACAGAAACTGAAGAAGTCATTTAGATGAATGTCAACATTTTTCACCCACTTAAAACGAAACATCCAGATGAACCAAATTTTTAAGGCTTCTGGAGAAAAGTTTGTTGGTCTGATGTGTTTGGAGGAGTCAAGGTGAAGCTTTCAGACCTAAGAACATTGTACTAACTATCAAGCATGGTGGTGGTAGCATCATGTTGGGACTGTTTAGCTGCCAGTAGTACTGGTACATCACACAAAGTGGATAAAATAATAAAGGAGTAGGACTACCTCAAATTCATCAACTCTTCCTCAAACTAACAGCCAGACAGTTTAAACTTGAGCGTAATTAGATTTTCTAAAAGGACAATGATCCAAACACACACCAAAACTGGTTTTGGTAGAGATGAAGCCTTGGCCTTCCCAAAGCCCCGACCTCAACCTACTGAAAATTTGTGGACTATGCTTTAAAGCGGGACCCATGCCAGGAAACCAACCAGTTTAAATGAATTCCACCAAGAGGAAAAGTGGTTAAATATCCAGCCAGAATTATGACAGAAGCTTGTTGATGCCAACCAAAAGCATCTGGTCAGGGTACAATCGCCAAGGGACATTTAACCAAATATTAGTGGAGGTGTGTGTATTTATTTGAGACTGTATGTACACTTTGTAGATTAGAGAAAATCCAAAATAAATTCAAACGTGTGCACACAGTTTTTAACATCAGTAATGACGTATGCTGTACAAAGGAACAGTTTAAAAACAGTTGTGCAAACTTCTGACCACAACTGTAAGTTCTTATTTCTAGTTTCAGTATCATTTATTGAATCTTATTTATTTCATCACAGTGTTAGTTTGCTATGTCTCTAGGATGCTCCATGATCCCTCTTTCTGACTTTGTCCTCACTTTCTAATCTGTTTGTATCTTGCTCTCTCCTCTGTCTCTTAAAATTTCACTTTTTGTTTTCCCTTTGTCCCCTTTATTACTCAACCATCAGCCCTATATCAAAGTTTTGATATTCAGTGCAAATCTGTAACCTCTTCACATTCAAAGAGGAAAAAAATCAGGAGAGCGATCCCTAAATTATGGAGGAAAAAAAGACCAATAATTTGAAAATTACTTTGGAAGTCATTTAAAAGTCATGTCGGATGTAAATTGCTGGTTAATTATAATGAAAAAAGTTTCTAATTGTGAATTTCTTCTAGCCTTTGTTGTGCTTGTCTTTGAAAACTAAGCTCAAATGGTTAATTACACAGTGGACTGGCCTTTGTACAATAAGAAACATGTACATGAAATGCTTTCATCATCCAGTACTGACTTTCTATTCTTAATTACAGATCCAGAACATATTAAAGCGGGCAGCGTAGTGTCCGGTCACAGCACGAACTCTGTCGAGTGTCCAAAAGCGACCGAACCACCTCCGTTCTGCTTAAGCCCTGTGTGTGTCTGTATCACTCCAGCGGCACCCTGGGGATGAGAGATGCTTTTTGTTGTTGTTGTTGTGTTGACATTCACACACAAGATAAGTGCTAATGTACTGTTAAATCAACCTCAACACCGTTTACAGCTGGTTCACATTTAGAGCTTGGCATCGGTAAACACTTGTACTTTTCAAAGGAGCGATTTGCTTTGAAATGATCACGGGGAAAAAAGAGAAGACGAGGCATAAAAAGCATTCACTAGGAAATGGGTGTAATTGCAGTTTGTGTGAATAATATTATGTTACCTGTTGTATCGGTGTGAGTTTGTGTATGTGTTGTCAGCTAATCTAAATATAGAGTGACATTTTCTATTATTAATCTCTTCTTATTTCCTAGCAGTTAAAATATAACTCATGTATGTGATTGTGTAAAAATAACTTTGCACTCTCAAATGTCACCATATGTTTGTAATGGTAGTGTCCTGTCTTTGAATCAGGGTGAACAGCCCGAGTGCTTCTTGCAGCTGATCAGCGGGCAGCTCCGTGCGTTTGTGAAGAGCGTTGCGCTTTGGGCAACTCACAAAAATCCAAGCACACATAATTATCGATTGCCTGGAAATGCCAAGAAAAGGCTATTATGATTACATCCGACGCCTCGCCAAAATGCAAAGTGCCCGTGGCCCAGGAGAACATTTTAAAAAGGCTTTATTGCTCTTTCTCTGCACTTTTGGGTGAAATCGTTTAAGGGGAAGTTCTAAAATCTTCATTGCTGTCATAATGAGGATCAGTGCTGTTTTCAGTGCCGAGGTCCATAACATAACAAATGTTATCATTTCTAAAGACTGTGACTCAAAACACAGCAGAGCCACACAGGACTACACTGCTTTCATCTTTCAGCTTTTTGAAACATTCTTTAAAAGCTCGGCTGGCTCGCGTTTCTTACACAAATGAAAACTTAGCATATGCCTAAAACCAACCACAGTACAAAAGCACTAACAGTTCAAATTGTGTTTGCAGGCTAATGAACGAGTAACAAAGTTCAATAAAGAGATGCTTCTTCGTATATTATGCTAACCAGAGTAAACTGTCACATACCCACAATAGCCTGGTAGAGCATGTAGGACCACCAGAGTGCCCTTGCTGACCCCTGACCTGCAAAAACAACTACAGTGTTTAGCACCAGAATTATAATATGGTGCAAAAGTAGTGCTGTAGGTAGGCTGGTCTCATCAGTCTTATTTCTTTTACGTCCAGGGCATTCTCACATGCAGTTTTTGTTATGACTGCCTGACATCACATTTTAATCCTACATCCATTTAGCATGTTTTAGCACACAGATAGATAGCCTTCAACATCCCCAAAATAATCATGCGAGCTATCATCTGAACCAAGGTGTGAAAAAAGCAGTGGGTGTGATCATCACCAGAGCCAAACTATGAAACCTCTGTATGATGTCGTACAGCTGACCATCATGTGAGGTCACCTGAGGCAAGGTGCTAGTGAGGGTTCAAACACCTGTGAATGGATCTAAGGACTGCAGTTTGCTGCCGATGTAACCTCTGGTCATAGACGGCCTCCTTTACTCCTCTCTCAAACGTCAGTCCACAATGTGAACGTCGGCATCCAGAAGACTGATTTTTGACCTTTACGTGCACGCGTACACCTGACTCCTGTCCTGTTGATTTGTTTGGCAAATCTTATGATATTTAGCTTGTGTGTTGGGTGATCTGTCCTTGAATTGAACCATTTTTTTTTTAATATTCATAATACGTTCCTATTTTTCTCTCGTCATCTGCTTCCAGCCTCACAGTCTGACAACCACCACTGTAGGCACATGTTGTCTTCTAGTGTCCTGGGACCCGTCACTGCAGAGGAGAAGCTTGATGCACGTGGCAAAAATGTTTTATATGCGGTTACTGTAATGAAAGGGTGTATGTTGGTGTAATAACACGGTAGTTTTGTTGCAACAAAGGAAACGAAAAGGCTAAAAATATCAGTTCTACGCAGGGCATGAACTCCTGTGCTCTGGGTGAAAGCCAGAGTTCTGCCACTGGCATCCCTTATGGAGTGCTCTTCTGGAGCACTACCCAGCATGTAAGAAAAGGACACTAAAGATGGTATCTCCTGCATTACACTGTGATGACAAGGGCTCCTAAACAGACATTAGCATGACTGGTGTATCTCTCCCTACTGAGATTGATTCAAAAGTCCATTTTGGGCAACTATTAGAGCACACACATGCTAACAGTCATGGTGCGCTCTAAGAAACACTTTTTTTACGGTTGTTTTCATCGCCGAGCATCATCACAGATATCACCATTTCATGCAATGTGGTTTTGCACGGTCGTAATGAGATGAAAAGTATGAAATATAGTTTTAAAGCAATATTCTCATGCAAGCTAAACACCAAGCTGAAGGCAGTATTCCTGGCTGTCTCCATCATCATCATCTTCTTCTTCTTCCTCTCTCTTTTCCAGTTTGTCTGTCATTCTTTTGCTTTCTCTCTGTCCCTGCTCTCCTTCTCTTCCTGTCCCCAGTGTTCATTGCCACATTGAGTTTTCACAGGAATTTGAGCATGAATCTTTAATTAGCAACAGCTGCTGTTCTTGTGTGTTCATGAGTGTGCTTATGTGAGCAAGTCTGTGTGTGTCTGGTGGATGCTAACTATTCTCACAGGCTCACTGTCACCTCAATCACAGTTTCACACACCGAGCAGCATGCCAAACAGCACAAACACACACACACACACACGTATATGTATATGCACGCACGTAAACACTGCGCCTGTTGGTGCACAGGCAAAGTTTAGCATCCAAATTCACATATATATGCACATCCACACATGAATGCACATGACACCCACATCCATCACATCCAACACACACACACACACACACACACACACTTGGTTTGTCTGTGTACATTTTGCATTCTCCTTGGCCCTCTTCCGCTCTGTCTTTTTCATCTCTTCTCCTTGTTCTCTCTTTCTCTCTCTTTGTCCTCATTTGCTCAGCTGTTAGCTATGAATTATGTATTATATCCTTATGGAGTGAGAAAAGTTAGCTCGGGGCTATCATTCCCCACTTAACGATCATTAGTTGTGTCTTTGCACCAATTAGAGCTTGGTGGCAAATCAGGTTCTTTTTGAATCCATCTAACTCCTGCATAATGCAGCTAATTGCACCTGTTACTGCTGCAGAGTGTGTCATGCCTCCACTGCAAAGAGTATGTGAAATGTAACAATAGCTTCTGATTTCAAGCTAAATTGGCCCAGTTCACATAGTGGTGCCTTTTAAATGCATTCCTATTTCATGTTTGGTTACCGTGGTCCAGCATAGAAATAAAAATACCCTCAAATAAACGTCAGAGTGTGAACACACATCACATTACTGTGATGAAGAAAATCATAAAAAGAGTAATGATTAAGGTTCACACTGACTTCTAAACACACCCACAGGCAGACAGAGCTAGGTCTGTGATTTTGTCTCCTCTCATCAGCACAAAAACCTTTTTTCTGGTGCACCAACAGGATGTCATGCCTCCTTTTTTGTTTGTTTGTTTTTCGTCTTTTGACTTTAGCACACAAAAATCAGTAGGGATCACAAGTCAACTTAATCAGAATAAATAAATGCCATCATGATAATCAGCACAATACTTGGAGAGATTTGATTAGTTTTGCAGTTTTAGCCAAATTAGCAACATCAGTCAGTCCACTTCGATCCACGCTGAACTACAGGCTGAAATCGATTGCCATAAACTTAAAAAATGATCATGTTCACCTTAAAAAAAAAAAGGGTGTGTGCAGGTATACAAGCCTTCATCAGGGAGTTAGAGCCCTCCAGTGACTTTTCTCCAGACACCTGCAGCAATGATCCTGCTCATAATTTCGGACAGCTAGATTTTACAGTCCATCTGTTCTTATCAGTTAAAAAATATTTTTGTTGTTATTATCAAGTAAAGAAATGCATTTAGATTTTATTTTCACATTTTTAAAATTCACTTTAAAATTTATGGCACTTAATTAATAGCATTTCCATTAGCCTTGGCTAACTATGGCATGTTAGCCCTGTCGTTACCTGCCTGTTTCCTAATTTGACTCATTTAACTGAAAGCACAGCGTGTTCTGCTTTATTGACTTGTTACCACAGACTGTGTAAATGTGGATGTAGCATTCTGTTAGGTAATGAGCTATCAATCACAAATCATTAGCCAATAGGGGTCTGGTTTCACATTGAGACCTGCCTTTCTCGCCTCGTCTAGTTTTGGTGTGACCGAGATGTCAACGGGGGAAACGCCCATCTTCAAAACGGGACTTGAGAACTCAGTGGCTGACATCACAGCAGCTACGGTGACATCACATCTTCTATGTGGTTGTCGCAGATGCATGTCTTCCTGTGGCTCTTCTGTTTTTCTTGAGTTGGAAATAAGCTGAGTGCATGGTTCAAACAAAGGTGCTGATCTTGGGTCATACCTGGACAAATGCAACCAGGTATGGGTGTGAAGTTTAACAGTAGAGCCCGGCCTCACAGAGACTGCTGTCTCCATCTAGAACAATAAATGAGCACCTTTTCACAAATGTGGTTCCGGTTATAGTGACTTCTTGTTTTCCAATCAGACTGTTGTACTGACTTCTTTGATTTTTTTCTTTTGTAATCACTTTACTATCCTTCTGTATTATTCTAACATTCTTTCTTTTTGTGTTTTTCTCATATGTATTATGTTACGATAGGTGGGGATTATGGTCTCCCCGACTTGACCAATTAACCTATTAACCAATACCAACCTGTTACATGTCAGCTGGTTTACCTATGAAGGTGTGATTGGTTCATTTGAAAATAAAATGTTTTCCTTTTTTCTGTTTCCTGTCCTTTATTTAAACACAAACTGGTTTATATGTTATTATGACCCTGAGGCCACATGCCGAAACGCGTTGGTAAGTTAATAAAGATGTTCCTCTTTACCTTTAAGTGTTGCTGGAGTTCCTGCGTTGTTAGTTTCTCATCCTCTCCGTGCACCTTGGAAGTAGGTGAAGTTGTGCCAGAAATGTTTGTTTCCATCTATAACACACAGCATATGTTAGCAGCTGTCCCTTTAAAGGAGGGTGGATACAAAATAAAACCAACCAGTGCAGTCTAATATAAAATTATTTCTTCTATAGTCTGTGATTGCCTCTGCCCTCAGCTTTTCCCGGGATCAAATTACAATACATTATGTTGGTTTCAGTTATTTTTCTAACGACTAGCTCTTCCCTTTGCAGCACTGTGCGTGCTTCCTCTCCTTCCCCAGGATCCTTTTTCTCTTTCACCAGACAGCCATCTTGCCAAGACTGGATTTTATTTTGCTGACTTCAAGGCAATTTGTGGGATAAATGTCATCCTTTCCATTATGCTAACGTTGCTGCCCTTCGTGTTTTACTGCACGCACACACACACACTCACAAACACATTTAGACACTGACTTTGTGCGAGTCTGTTCCCTGTTAGCACCTCAGCCACATGTACAGTAGATGTCATTGCATTGCCATGGTAACAAACCATAAACTGAGCTGACATGGTAGGAGTCCCTTTGTTCTCTAATGGTCACACAGCAACAG
>VOQK01031887.1:11868-22547 GCA_015052645.1 Benitochromis conjunctus
CTTCTGGCAATAAAATAGTAACATGGCAGCAGTCAAAATGCTATTACTAAGGCTTCAAAGAAACAGCGGGTGATCTCAAAGTGGTTATATATGTCTTGTACTGCTGCACAGTAGAACAGAAAATGAGCTCCAGAAGGTTAGCAACACAGCCCAGAAAAATTATTGGATGCCCCTTCCCTACTCTGGAGGACTTACACAGTCCCTGCTGCCTCAAAATTGCAAGTAACATCATAAAAGCATCAATCTGGCCTTGGTCACTCAGTATTTTAACTGTTACTATAAGGTGGATGGTACAAAACAAATAAAGAAAAGACAAAAAAAAGCACTAAATTCTAAGGTTTTATATAGCGAGACATAATAAAAAAAATATCTGGTCGTTGCCAGATGTTAAAAGGATTTAACTGTAACATCAGAAGAAAATGCGAAAGCAGTGTGTGAAAAACTAAGTACATCTCATGATTTATTAGGTTGTAGAAACACCTTTGATACCAATAACACCAACACCTCAATGAGGCTGAATCCTGGACTTTGAGTGGGCCACTGAAACACCTTAATCAGTCAGTCAGCTGGAGATTTGCTGCTGTCCTTGGGATCATTGCCCTGTTGCATGACCTAATTAAAGCTGAGCTTCAAGTATCAGACAGATGGCCTCACATTTAACTCTATACACAGGAGTTCGTGGGCAACACAGTCACTGCAAGGTGCCCAGGTCCTGTGACTGCAAAGCAAGCCCAAATCATCATCTCTCCATCACCGTGCTTCACAGCTAGTATACGGTGTATGCTTTAGTTTGTGGTGTTTGACATGCCAAATGTGATGCTGTGAATTATGACCAAACATCTCCACTTTGGTCTCATCTGTTCAGAGGACATTGTTCCAGAAGTCTTGTGGTTTGTTTAGATGTAGCTCTGCAAACCTAAACTGTGCCACCATGGTCTTGTTGGTGGGAATAGATTTTTCTCCTGGAAACACTTCCAAACAAGCCATCCTTGTTCAGTCTTGTTTTAATTTGACTGTCATGAACTTTAACAGTTATCATGCTAACTGAAGCCTGTAGAGTCTGAGATATAGTTCTTGGTTTGTTTGATTTTTTATTTTTTTTACAGCTTCTCTGACAATTGCACAGTCTGATTTTGGTGTGAATTTGCTGTGACGTCTGCTTCAGAGGAGATTGGCCACTGTCATGAATGTTTTCCACTTGTAAAAAATCTTTCTCATTGTAGAATAATAGACTTCAAATAAATTGGAAATAGCTTTAAAACCCTTCCAAGAATGACGGGCAGCAAGAATTGTTTCTGTAGGATCATACTGACGTCTTTCCACCTGAACGCCACAGACCAGCAAACTGCCAAAACTCATGCTTTTATAGACATGCTCACACTTGCTCATCCTCAATTGATCAAGTACATTTGATTAGCAGCACCTGGCTGCTAATCAAATGTACTGCTACTTCCGTTGCTCACTCTTAATTCCTGTGGAAGCAGTAAGAGTGTGCTCAGTTTTTCACACACTGCTTTTAAATTCTGGCTTAATATCAGTTAATTAAATAATGACATTGCGTAATACATCATGTGTTGTTGTACATTTGAGGTTGTATTTACCTAATGTTAAAACATGGGAAAGACCAGATTTTTTTTATGTCCTGATATGTAAAGCCTTAGAATTGAAAGAAAGTATATTTTCTTTTTGCCATGGTCTATAATTACTGCGACAGCAAATGGGATGTCAAATTTCTCTCCTGAAAAGTGAGCCCAAACACAATATATACTAAAATATAATATGCTGAACAAATAGAAATAATCTAGGATAGTAAATCATTAATGGACTGGTACCCTTTTACACAATATGAGCACTTTCTATAAGAATGAACAGCATCTTTAGTAAAAATGGCCACACTGCTAATTCTATATAACTTTAAGCCTTAAAGCAGAATTACATAACTCTCCTGTTTCCCCAGAACAGCAGTCTAATGACACAAACACCTGTTACTTGACATATGCATTATTTTGTATTTTTATTTTTACTAGCTAGGCCAGTGAAGTACCTGTTCAGGCTACATATTGCACCTGGTATTGCATGGTAACAAAAGGATTCAAAAATTCAGACAAAGCAAAATAACTCACCAGAGGCCACATAACAACACTGATTTGACTCACCAGTGTTTTGGCTCAGCGTATCTTTCACAGTATACCGTTGCCTTTTAACTAAATCGATAAATCACATGCGGATTAATCAAATTCCCTCTTCTTCTGCTGCAGAGTGTGCATGAGCCCTTTAGTGTTTTCAAGCATTATTTGGTAAATAGCTGGTATTTAGTATCTCTGTCATCCTACTATGGAAAGCACACCTGCTCACATGCAAAGTGTGCCTTGTGGTTGGGTCAGATCTCAGTCAGATCACATTCCCACCCCGTAATAACAAAGCACTTCAGAATTTGTTTGTGACCACACTGAGACTGTTCTTTATGAGAGACCTTTAAGAGGTTGTTTTGTTTTGGGGTTTGGAGATGCAAGGGGGGGCGCAAACCAAAGTCCAGTTTAACAGGAAAAGCAGGTTTGAAAATGTCTCCTTATGTCTTTAAAAAAAAAAAAATCTTACTTCATTTTTCATCTCCCCCCTGGTTTGAAATTAAAACCTGTCAGTAAAGACATTATAAAACAGGTGAGAAGTGTTGCATTAAATAAAGTTTTAGAAATTCAGCCAAGCTTCTCATTTGGAGCCGCCTTGGCATTAAAATCAGACTAAGCATTGATCTAGGCTGGGCAGAAGAGCCATTGTTCTCTGCTCTACTTGAATCAGCTTATACTTTTCAGGGCAGATCGCAATAAATTACAGTTAATAAAAGCTGCGTGTTGGTCGTAAATCACTCACCACTGCACAGGACTCTTTCACAAAGGAGTGGTTAACACAGTTTATCACGGTTCTTTCAGCTGGTCAAAGGTGGGAAGAAATCCAAGAGACCTCACAGCCAGCCAGCAGGTGCTGCCTTAGTGCCAGTGAAGCAGATGTGGGACCCTTTTTTCCCACCACAAACACGCCAATCCAGATTAGCACTCTTTTCTACTTGTAAAAGTACTCTTGCCTTTAAAAAATGTACTATCATAAAATTCAAGGTCATTCTATAATTGGTGTGCTTCCTGTACTGAACCTAGCATGATTTATTCAATTCAGTTCAGTTCAATTCAAATCACATTTTCATAAAATCACAGCCTCAAGGCACTTTATATTGTAAGGTAAAGAACCTACAATAATAGAGACAAAACCCCAACAATTAAGCATTTGGTGACTGTGGGGAAGAAAAACTCCCTTTTAACAAGAAGAAACCTCCAGCAGAACCAGGCTCAGAGAGCCATCTCCCTTGACCAGTTGAGGGTGAGGAGAGGGAGACAGGACAAAAGACACACTGTGGAAATGAATTATATTAATAACGTCTTTAATGCAAAGTGGTTCAGAAACACATACTGAGTGATAAGTGGTGAGTTTACACAATCTATACACACACACAAAATGAGTGGGGGACCATAAAACAACCAAATCCTTTGGAGACAAATTGCCTGCCACCAGGAGACATATGTAATTGAAAGGATGCAATACCCTCAACCCCTGAGGGACCATTTGCTCACCGCAGCTCCTTGCTATCAGTAACCGTCATACCCTGCTTTATTTTCCTTTGTTGACTCTAATGGGAACCACCATTTACAAAGTGAACATCGTGCTGTATTCAATAAGACTTGAAGTTGGACATAAGGTAGTCGAGAAGTAGTTATTGAACCCACAGACCAAGGGAGTCGAAAGGTAATTTTCTAATAGACATCATACCATGAGGCTTTTTCTGTAACCAGAGAAGTCGCCCCCTGCTGCTCATTAGAAAGCATGTTTAAAACAGTCTCGCATTTGTTTCAGTCCATCTTTTCTCTATGGCTAAACAATATCCTCCCCATAAAGTTGCTCACTGCTATTCTGAAGCTCCGTGTAAAGTTCGTGTGGTGTCTTCACATCCCTCTCAGGTAATTTATGTCTTTCCACCCTGCTGGCTCCTGGGCAATGTTACTTATGAACTCTACAGGAATTCAGTGCACATACGCGTATGAGGAGGGTGGAGGAGGCTGAGTGGTGTTTAAAGGGAGATTGGAGTACATGGTGAAATCTTAGGATTTCCATCTCAAACATGCAGACACGATTTTTTGTTTTGTTTTGGGTTTTTTTCTTTTTTTGTTTCTATTTCCTCACTAACCATAAGTAATTACAGATACAAATTCAGACTTGTGGACAAGCACAGCTCTTAGAGTACTGCAGATGACAGACACATTGAAACCATGTGTTTCCACTCCTCACTCTGACCTGGGGCAGTCTCCCAAAAATCCCCAGCGCTAGTCCCCTGTGCCTGCCACCAAGCATAGAGTCAGCAGCAAGCTCAACGTTGCACTTCAAACCAGATTTTCTACTTCCCGTGCCAAGCTGCTGCCATATCCCATTTTTCATCAGACCTTGACGGACCTAATGTGGGAATCCATTATCACACCCATACTCTTTGCAGCTTTGCTCTGCTCTTTCTTCGGCCCCATCCACTGTCATGGATCCACAACATATGCCTCCGAGGCCCCCAGCACCCCGTCTAGTCCGTGCTGTTCCAGCCCTGGGTCATCCTCCGCTTTCGTCCTGTTCACCCTTGTCAAAAGACATTCTCGTTGTGTCAGTGTGCAGAATAAGAGACAGTAGGTTCAATGTAATGGTCTGGAATTGAAATAAAAGAAGTTCTGTTGGGTAGCCACACTTGATTTTTGAAGGCTTTGAATAGATGTGCTTGTGCTACAGTTGCTTGACCTTTTTGTGCCCAAGTCTGTGAACAATCGCTGCTGTGTTTAGCAAATTGTCAAACTCTCAGATGCTTCCTTTGCTATAGTGGAAGAGTTGTACCGCTATACATAAATGTGGTCCGCATATAGTAAATCTAACTGCTGTATGTCTCTAGTCTTTGTCCCTTACACACACACACACACACACACACACACGCACACACACACACACATGCGCGCGCAAACACACACACAGCGTCTGTTTCTCTCTGTGAACTCTTCACCCCGGCTGCCACCAGAAGGCTGTCATGCTAAATTATACCTGTGTTGGGTTTTTTTGTTCTGTTTTTTTCTTGCCGCCCTTCCCTTCAATTGACAGGCAGGCGGTGAGTTCAGAGATAAAGATTAACTCCCTGTTTATGCCTTGAATGTTTTCCTTCCACACGTTGCAATTAGATTACAACGGAAGGCTAGAAACGTCTACCTCGTTTAGGTTAAGGGAAGAAACATGGTGAGAAACAAAATGCAGCACTGCCTCCATCATCTGCTAAGTGGTTAAGTGAATGAAAAAATATGGCTGATTCATCCTCTTATAACTCGGTTAAGACCATTGTTTATCGTGTGAGTGTTCCCAGTCACACAATACTGATAGTGACGTCTGTTTCTGCTTTATTTTAAACATCAGAGGTTTTAAAATCATCTCTCAATTGTGGGTCATCAAGACTGCTGGTGAATGGACTCATTTGTATCAACAGAAACAGAATGGACTTCTGAAATAGTTATTAAAACTAAGACTTAGGGAGACTATTAAACCTACTGAAAGTCTTTTACTGTACTTTAAAGTTTCGTTCTCACTGTCAGCTTTGTGGTTACACTGACATGTCTCATGCACTGCCTTACCATACATTCGCCTGACACATTATTGGGTTTTGCCTTCATAACTGGCTTAATTCTTACTGGGATAGACTCGACATAGATTCAGTTTAAACAATGCTCAGCTAGTACTGAGGGGCCCAAAGGGGGCCAAGAAAATATCTCCCCACACCATTACACCACCATCAGCTTGAACTGTTGATAATAGGAAGAATGGATCCATGCTTTCATGTTCTTTATGCCAAATTCAGACCATGTCATCTTAATGTCACAGCAGAAATCAGTACTAATCAGCTAGCTGATAGATAACATTTTCCCATCTTCTGTTGTTCAATGTTTGGTGAGGCAGTGAGAACTGCAGCTCAGTTTCCTGTTCTGAGGAGCGGCACAGGGTGTGGTCTTCTGTTGACGTAGCTCATCTGCTTCAAGTTTCGATGAGCTGTGCATTCAGAGGTGCTCTCCTGCATACCTTGGTTGTAACGACTGGTTATTTGACTTCCTAATAGATCAAACCAGTCTGGCCATTCTCTACTAACCTCTGACATCAACAAGGTATTTTCCCCGCGGCCAACTGCCATTCACTGAATATTTTCTCTCTCAGACCTTTCTCTGTTAACCCTACAGGTGGCTATGCAGGAAATCTCAGTAGATCAGCTTTTTCTGAATTACTCAGACCAGCCAGGGGTGCCAGTGACAAACACAATGCGTTCAAAGATATAAAAACCTTCTTTCTTCACTATTCTGATGCTCAGTTTGAACTTCAGCAGGTTGTCTCGATCGTGTCTACATAAATGAAGGAACAGATTTACTGCCATGTGATTACCTGATTAGATATTTGTGTTAAAGATAAGCTGAACGGGTACCTAATAAAGCCATTGAGTATATGCTTTTACTCAAACCTCACTTTGGTAGGTTCTTCCTTTTTGTTTTTCAAAAATTGGTTGACGTTTCATACCTCAGATGCTTTTCAGTACCCACCACCCGCATCTTTGTTTAAAGGGAGATTGGAGTACAGAAAAGTTTGTTTTTTAACTGCATGGAGGCCCTGCCCTGTATTCCTGTACATTGCACCCACATCAGCAAAAAAAAAAAGTACAGAGGATTGCCCACGCACATTTACAAGCCTATGAACATACTGTAGAGAAATAAACAAGATTCAGCTGGAAGCAGGAGTTTGGATCTTGTTTTTGCTCCCAGCAGGGTGTTTGGGGAGTTGGAGAGGTGAAAACAAGACTGCCCTGACACACACATACCTTAAGATAAGATACCTTAAGCAAAGAGAGAATGACCTTTGACTATGTCTGTTGGTCAAGACCCAGGCGTGAACTTCAAGCCCCAGGGCATCCTGGGAGTTAAACAAGGGGCCAGAAGGTCACTGACATGATGATGGAGGGGTTAAAGAGGGGTAACAGAGAAGCACTACTCTTATTTTCCCCATGATACAAATATTTTCTCCTTTAAAGCCCAAATCATTGTTAGTCTTTCACTACATTGTGAGTCAGTTCACCACTTGAGTAAATACTGAAATAGCTGAAGCATTATCAGATGAACTTTCATGGAGTTTTGGTTCAGATGTTTGTGCTACCCTGAGGAAGAATTGTACTATGATCCTCTGACTATCACATGGTGTTATGATAAAGTTAACACTGTTTTATGACATGCCTTGAGAGATCGCAGTGGAATTTTGGTACTCATATTCACATTGTGATCTATCACCACACACAGTTTTCAGCTACTAGTTTGTAGTTGCAATCAATAATTGTTTTAAAATATGCAAAAAATCATGTTTCTTAGATTATGTACTAAACCATCTTTAATGAATTGCTTTGTTCTTGCATTGCTACGATATTAGAGCTTTGGAGTGCAACAGCATCAGTAGCTATTGGATAAAATTTGGTCGAGATGTTCATGGTCTCCAGTGGAAAGCCTCTGGACTGACTCGGACTTTTTCTCTTGCTTTACCAGGATGTTTTTAGATTTTAATGAATCAGAAGGACAAAATTTTAATGTCAAAGCCTCGGCTGTAAATAGTGTTCTGTGCAAATAAGCAAATGTTGGCATGTCATCAAGCTAATCCTCTAAGCCTATGGAAGATATAGAAAACAATACACATAGCTGTTATATGTATGCTATCATGCTAACATGTAAAGTGTAGCCTGCTGTTAGCATGGCTGAGATTTAGTAGTGTAGTTATACAAAGAAAGAAGGCTGCTTTGCTCAGTAATACGTTTCTTTTAGCTAAATGGAAATACAAAAGTTTTTTTTAAATATTGACTTCTTCATCTATTGATTTGGAGTCGGGCTAGCTGCATGCCTTATGGAGCCTGCATGAGATGAGTCAATACAGAGTCTGAACAAGGTCCTCACATCACACACCCATAAATCCTCTTTATGACAGATTAGAGGGAGCAATGGCTTTTCCACTCGTTTAGCCATAAATACAGCAACACACTCAGCTGGTTTATGCCTCTCTCTTTAGATGATGGAATGGGTGAGCTGATGTTTATAACTGTCATGGACCAGCAGTGAATATGTCTCTTACTGGCTATAGTCCAGCTGAACTTCAAAGCAAAAAGAAAATAGAGCTGCTCTGTAATGGAAAAGCAAAACAGCTGTGTGCGATATGATTTAACTTTGTTCCTTCCAGAGAACGTTTTGTTGTGAGAAAGAACAAATAGTAAATGTAGGGAAAGTGCGTGGTTGCACGTAGCAAAGATAATATTTCCCACCCTAGTTTTTGAAAGTTCATGTCTCACATATTTTGGATTAGAGGAAATGAAAGCATACAGGCTTTGTGAGACAGAGAACAGGTTGGTATAGGAGCCAGGCGAGCCGTCAGATCTGATGTAGGCGTTTTTTCCTGACAGCTGTAATTCTCCAGCCTACAGAATTTCATCAACAGCAGTTGCATTTAAGCTGTGCCGCGGGGCAGCGGCCCTTTCAAGTCTCCTTCCTCTGACAGGTAGATTTATTAGTCCTGAAATTTGTACAGATCACACGTCACTCATGGCAAGCAGTCAGCGTGTCAGAGGGGCCTTCTGGCTTTTTTTAAGGTGGATCTGCCCAGCAGAGGTTTACTCATCACCTCCTTGTCTTTCTCCTGACTTACTCAGTTCATACCAACCTATTTTTAAAAATGAAGCATGCAGAAAAAGTCAGAGAGGAGTCTGAAAAATTTTATTTTTTCAAGATAACATTGGAGATCAGTAATGCTGATAAGAGAATATTCTTTGTAAGTGGAAACTAGTAAGGCAGTGTAGATAATAACTCAAGGAAATGTCCCCTTTTTGCAGAGCTAATGGCACGACACTACCAACGACCATGACAGTCTTTTGTTTGCTCCGCCATTTTAGCTCACTCTGAAATATGCACTGTTTAAAATAGATTTCACATCATGAGAGCATTCATACATCCCTGCCTCATCATCAAAACCACAACCTATATGTAAAAGATGCTCTAAGCCCATCTGAAGCTGAGCATTTTAGCCATCTTTAGCCATCAGTCTTTGGTTTTTTTTTAAAGTGAATAAAGAAGCAAGGTGCCTCTGAGTGAGGCTACCACAAACTCACTTAGCTAGCCACACTCTAAAACCCCTCTTTTATCTTTATCTTTTTTACTCTAATATGGAACATCATGTACTGTTCAGAAAGAACCTAGCAATTCACACATTAAACTTGTCAAGAAAATGTTTACTGAGGTCATAGATCAAAGTAAGATGTATGCTTATTTTTCTGATACATCCTTCAAAAGAAAGCTGTGGCCACGCTGAAATATAAAAAGAAAAAAACAAAATTCAGACTTTTTTGAATCACACACCAAATCTGTTGATGTCGACTTTCCACAGAACATTGTGTCCCAAGTTGAGACCAAATGTGGAGAGGCAGAGAAATCGTTTCAATGAGCTAATTGACCCGGAGCAATGTCTGTTTGTGTGTCTGGTGTAAAATGGTATTATTAGATTATTTCCATATCATTGTACATTCAGTACCGGTGCACATTTTAGCTACAGTGCACTTGTTGCCAAATGCAGTGATTTCTGGATGAATGTTATCCGCTAAGGATAGCATATTCTAGACTAATAAAATCCCAATGAAATGCTAAAAGTTGACCAACTAAATCTTAAACAAGCAAACTTCTTGAATGGTCTGTGCCACACAGCAAATCATTTTATTTGTCAGATAATTGCTTAAAATCCTCTAAAATGCACCAATAGCACAAATGCACTGGCAAAGTCCAGCTGAGCGACTTCAATTAGCCGATGTGACACCTTTCAGTCCTCAAATCATGCCGATAGTTTCAACTAACTCCCTGCAGGAATTTACTGACATTTGTGAGTCCTTGTGTTATTGCTGTGAATATTATTTCTTATATTGAGACGATGATAGATATTCTCTCACTGATAAATTCAAAACTTGCTGTGAAAAAGTAGCCGGAAATTCACAGGAGGCATTGACTCCACTGAATTGGCCAATCACAATAACTGTGGGCTGCACTGATGTGCCTGATGTCTAGTTACATTTCTAGGGAAGCGCACATCAGGTTACGGTGTAAGTTATAGCGTAGGGTTTCAGAGGGTTTTGCAGTTATGATGTAGCTGTGGTGTAAATTTCCTGCTGAAGCATAAATCCCCAGTAAGAGAGCAGCTGAACACAGTTTTACAGTCTACAGTCAGAAAATCCGTGCTTATTTTTTGTGTAAACCAAACATTGTGAAAGTACCAGCTGGAATAAAATGCTTCTTCAAAAATATACCAAGGATTCAAGAGCTGAAACAGACCAGATTCTTTCAGCTCCAGCAAAATAATCAGCGTACTTATTCAAACTTTATTAAAAAAATATTTTAAAGATTTAGCAGATCTAGATGTTAGCAGTAAGATAGCTAGCTAGATGATGTGTTATGTTCTGGCTCAAGTATTTCTAAAATGGAAAGAAGAAAAACTACATCATTTGTTTAATTTGAATTTAAAGCTCTATTAAAAATAGGAGGGGGGGGGGGGGGGATCTAAAAACC
>VOQK01031889.1:0-10491 GCA_015052645.1 Benitochromis conjunctus
ACATAAATGTTCACAAACGTCACAGTTTAACATATTCATTCTACAAAGTGTTCCTGTTGAACTCTTCTCTCAACATTTACAGCCAGCACAGAACAAAGCTGTAAACAAGAACATTTCCTGTCATTTTAAATGGTACCATCCTGTGTTAATGCAAAACAAGACCTCTGTAGAGCGCTAAAGCAGGGTCTGAAATGACTCATCAGGACAGCTTTACCAAAAAAAAGATGCTTACCGCGAACCTGGCCAGGATGTATGCTCCTGCTCCCACACCCACTCCGATTACAGTACGGAAGCTGACAGAAGGATAAAGGTTATTAACACCTACAGCATGTGCATATGCATGTAAACACAGTTTTAATTTGTCTCAGCGTTGCTGAACACTCTGGTTATTTATATATCTACAGGATTGTGCAAAATTCTTGAGCCACCCCTTTTTTTTTTATATATTTTGGCAGGAAAATGTGAAAGAGTTGCAAAGATTTACTGAAATACATGCGAACATATAAGGCAAAAACAGAGTTTGTACAATTCAATGAGCATTTAATTATTTGGTACAACCTGCTGTTCATCTACTGTAGATTATGTCCTTAGGCCTTGTTTTCACTTGCCCAGTTTCCTCACTTTTGTAAAGACACACTGCACACCATGCTGTTATATGCCAAATTTTCAGCCATTATCTCTTTGGCACTCAGCTGGTTGGTGAAAAAATGCCATTTTGTGTCCATCAAACTGTGTTACGTTTGGCTTTTTTCATACATTCAGTGAGTAAAAAAGCAGCCAATGTCCAAGGACAAACAGAAAGCCTGGAGAACTACAGCTGAAGAAGAAGAAAAAGACTTTCAGCTTTCTCTGATTTACACGAGGTCACCACAGCAGGTAACACCACCAGAGATTTTCGTTTGAGACACAGATCCCCCAAAGGGATCTATGTCTCAAGGCCACTTAGTTCGGTTACACAAAGCCAAAGAACAGCTTGCGTTCATGTCACAATAAATACGGTTAACTCACTTGAAAAACTGCAGGACAGCTGGGATCATCTCTGCTATGGTCTCCATGGAGGGATACTGGTAACTACAACAGCACACACAAATGAGCTTAATGCAATTGAGCGCCTTAATATGAAAACAAATATGTGAAATATGCTATCTTACCCAGGAAATGCTATTTCTGATCTAAGATCTCCTCAAGCTATTCATGGTAGCTGGGCAGCGCTGTTCCATTAGATAAATTTCATAAGTAAATACGACGGCTAACACCTCTATCCACAAGGATTTAAGACCACAAAGAGAATGAGCTTCAATTTTGAGAATCAGCGGCGGAAGCGAAGGGTCAGAGCTGAGAATCTGTCACAATACATGCAACAAAATCCTGCTGAGCCACTAAAATAATCTCACAAGGAAGGGGAGTGATAGAGAAGTACTGGGGGGGAGGAATAAGAAGTACAGGGAGAGAAAAGAAGGGATTTGTTTAAACCTCTGACAAGAGCACATTAGAGAACAGAGATGGTGCAGGGAGATGTGAGAAAGGAGAATGGTAAGGGTTTTTAGAAGAGATTAGTTTCAGGCTTGTACAGAAGATTGTTTCCATTTCTCAGAAGTTTACTTTGAAAAAAAAAAAAAGTGGAAGGTTACTGCAGGACACCTAATCGAACACAGTGAGGGTCTCACCCTGCGGGGTAGGCGGCGGCCCCCTCCTCTTGTCCCGGGGCGTCGATGTGAATCAGGGTGAAATTCTTGACAATCTCCTGCATCTCATCGAACTTAAACAGAGTAGAGAAGCAGCTCTTACCTGTCAGGTAAAAAAAAACAAAAACAAAAAAAACAGTAAATGAAGATAATGAGAAAAAAAAGCAGTCAGTAACAAGTCAGAGCCTGTTAGACTTGAGACAGGCTGACAGATAAGAGAGAGGGCTACTCACTCTCCAGACCCACATCATGGAAGGTGAGGATAGCGGGCCTACGGGTGGTTCGCGTGCCGTGGAGGGTCACGTGCAGGACGCCATGTGGAGTCTCAACACTGTGCTCCTAAAGAGAGCAACATGAACAAACACAGACTTATAAATGTCAACATGATGGTAACATCTGGCATGGAAAACAAAAAAAAATTACCTTTTCTGCGCATGAACCTTCTTCTACTTTTGGCTGCTTACTACAGCCAATTGTCTGCCTCCATCTCGCCCTATCCCTAGCATCCTCCTCTGTCACACCAACCCTGCATGTCCTCCTTCACTACATTTATGAATCTTCAACATCTTCTTCTGCTTTTTCTTCATATTCAAGAACCTTTGTCATATATCAGTAGAGCAGATATCCACCACTGCTCTACTGGACATGTCTAAACCGTGTCTTGGCTCTTATTTCTCTCTAGCTCATTGCAAATTCTGTATCGACCTGGTCCTGGAATACACTGAAGTTAATAACTTGGAAGTTCTACATCCATTCGTCCACTTCAGGTCATCCACTTTTTCTAGACTGTTAGACTAGAGACAGGCTTACGGATACAAGAGAGACGTTTCACAGGGGGATGTTCCTGCCAAGACACAGCCAAGGGCCAAGATGCAGTGTACAACTTGGACAGGTTTCCAGATCCACTGGGCTAATACTGAGAGACAGACAACCATTCACACCTATGGGCAATTTAGAGTCACCGATTAACCTAACCCCACTAACTGCATGTCTTTGGACTGTGGGAGGAAGTCGGAGAACCCGGAGAAAACATGCAAGCTCCACACAGAAAGGCCCTGGCCTTGGTGGAGTTGTACCCAGGACCATGTTGCTGTGAGGCAACAGTGCTAACCACCGTGCTGCCCTATATTTGGATCAAATTAAAGAAAGAGACTCAAAAGAGCCCTCATTCCCTCTGTCTCTCATGTTTCCTTTGTATTCTTTGCTTCTCTGTCTGCCTTGTCATGAGTTTCTGAGATCAGCCACACCTGTGGCTCATCAGCTCCTCCCCCTGCAGCGTCTGTTTACTGCGGCTCACCACTCATTTCATCTCCTGTGTTTGGATCTGATTTTTCCTCTGTTGCTTGGCCAGCCAAGCTTTCACTCTACAGCTTGTTTTCAGTCCATTCACATGGATGCCAGCTTTCAATCTTTCTGCAGCCTCGCTCTGGTTTACCAGCAGACTCCTCAGCCTGTGCGCTTCATCTCTATCGACCCATCCGATGACTGGATTCTTCTAAAATCATTGCCAACCCGAGCTTGTGTTGCTTCTCTTCTACTTCTGTTGGTTTGACCCTAACATGCTAATGTTAAAATGTCTGTTTTTCTTCAACCCTGCCTTTAAGGTTTAAAGACAATCATAAAGACTAGAGCTTGAGTCCTTGAAAGCCTTTGGTCTTTAATTAGCAAATTATATACAAAGTGGATACAGATGTGTTTTCACATAGTGCTTTTCAAACATTACTGTACTAAGGTTTAATGCAGCAGAAATAAATCCACATGTTAGCCCTGAGTTTGGGACACTGATGAGTGGCAGAGATTGCTGTCAAAATTCAGTGATGAGTCACAAGATGCAGTTCATAGATTTATTCATGACTTTCTGTCCATGGAATTTCAACCCAAATTTATTCCAACTACTGTCCTGTGAAAACCTAAATGTGCCTATTCAATCAACAGCTTGTAGAACGGCCTCAATGCAAGAGACTTATCAGTCTCTTGCATTGTTGTGGACAAATTTTAGCCCACTTTCACAACATTGCTTCACTTTATTGAGGTTTGCAGGCATTCATATATATGATTTGCTGTGTTTGGTTTTCTCCATACATGGTTTAAACCACTTGATCTCTCCACTTTGGTCTTATCTAAGTCTTGTGGTTTGTTCAACTTTGCAAACTTAAACCGTGCTGGCATGTTCTTTGTAGAGACAAGAGGCTTTCTCCTGGCAATCCTTCCAAGCAAGCCAAGCTTGTTCAGTCTTTTTCTAATTGTGCTGTCATGAACGTTAACATTTAACATGCTAACATTTAGAGTCTGAGATGTAGCTCTTGTATTTTTAGGGTAACTCTGAGCGTTGCACATACATAAACTGGGGGGAATTTGCTCCAGTTTCCACAGTGGCATTGTGTTAACAGACGTCTGAATGCTCCAGAGCAGCAAACTCCCAAACGTCTGCTCACACTTGCTGATGATCAGTTAATCAGGTGCACCTGGCTTGTAATTGCTACGGAAGCAGTAAGGGTGCGCTTAAAATTTTCACAAAGGGCACAACAGAATGGGCACCATATTCATGGAAAAGAGGCACAATGAAGAAATAAAACACTCACAGAAACCTGTCTTGTTGCAAAAATAAGTAAAATACAGCTAAATCTATTAATAACAGTTTACAAACCCTACTAACAACTCTTCTGTGTAGCGATTTTTATACTACTACTATTTTATGACTGTTTTTCCTACTGACAGGAAAAGAAGCCACTGCAGAGTTACTAAATATACTTTAATAAAGTTGAATCAAAAATAACTGTATTTCATTTTTTAATAATAACATTTCAATGCTTAATCAAACACCTTAGCATGCGTTTCACAGACAGTCTTACCTGTCCTTGGTCCAGGAGTATCCTAGCAGCCAGTTCAGCATCCTGTTAGAAAAATAGCGACAGTCTCGTTAGCAAAATGTGCCCAATGATTTCTTTTTACGTTTGAAAGTAAGTGATGTCCTGCCTGTTTGAGTACTACAGGGACTAGATTTATTTAAAAATATATCAAGATATAAAGCTGAGAAGGACTTATTACCCACCAGCTGAACAAATGTGAATAAATTCTCACTTTAATGTTAAAGCTTCTTAAAAAATCTTAATTAGGACTCCTTTAATTTATCTTTTTAATGTGCATTATTGAATATCGAGTCCACAGGAGTGACATCTCAGCTTGCTGTTCTTTCATTTCTTCGTTCTTTCATGTCTAGAGAGGCTTTGCTTCCTAATTGACACCCACAAAGGCAGGATGGATAGCATTACGCTGCTTATACACCAGCAGAGAGCCCCTTCATAGAGGAGCAGGTGGTTGTGACATGCCTGGCATTAAACAGAGGAAGTACAGACAGTGGGTTTCAAACGGGTGGCTCATTAGCAGCCTTGGATCCATTTACCCCCACTAATGAATTACTAGCATCACAAGCTCTCAGTGTGGGAATTTGAAGTGAAGGTGGGCGTGGGCAAAGATGGAAGTCATTGCTACGGAGAAAAGAGGAAGTCCTAGAGGGTTGGTGACTGAAGAGAGGCTCCTGGCTGGATTAATTAATTCAATTTTATTTATATAGAATCAAATTACAACAACAGTCACCTTAAGGCGCAAGATAAAGATCCTACAATAATAAAGAGGAAACCCCAATGATCAGGACAATCCTCTGTGACACTTGGCGACAGTGGGAAGGAAAAACTCCCTTTTAAAACGAATAGACCTCTGGCAGACCCAGGCTAAGGGAGCAGCGTTATTATAGTTAACTGAAGCAAAACTAAAAACTAAAACTAGATTTGAAAAAAACACTGAAATAAAAGACTTAAAAAAAATGAACCGAAAAAAAATTAATGTAGAAAGCAAAAATAAAGTAAAAATGTATAATTTATAGTAATAATTAAAAACATTAAAACTAACGAAAACAGATAAGAATGCAACTAAAACTAAACATTTTCATAAATAAAAATTTAACTGAAATAATAAAATCCACTCTGGAAATGAACTGAAAGTAAACTGAATTTAAAATAAAGCTAAAATGATCTAAAAATACAAATTAATTAGAAAATCTGAAACTATAATAACTTATATCCATCTGTCAGATGTGGTTGGGGGTGAGGGGAGGAAAACGGGACAAAGACATGATTTTTTAAGAGAACCATAGATTTAATCCAACTAATAATTAAATGCAGAAAGGTGTATGAACACACAGAACTGAGTGAATAATTGCATCATGGGAGGCCCCCAGCAGCTGAAGCCTATTGCAGCACAAGTAAGAGAGGATTTAGGGTCACCTGATCCAGCCACAACTATATGCTTTATCAAAAAGGAAAGTTTTAAGCCTAATCTTAAAAGTAGAGATAGTGTCTGTCTCCTGAGTCTATATTGGGATCAGGTTCCACAGAAGAGAGGTCTGAAAACTTTTAAAATCTCTAGGAACCACAAGTAAGCCTGCACTCTGAGTGCAAAGTGCTCTAACGGGGTGATACGGTACTATGAGGTCTTTAGGATGAGATGGGGCCTGATTATTGAAAACCCTGACTGTTAATTGATTACTGTCGAGGTTGTGACCTGGATGCAGGAGATACCAGTGAGAAGATACATAATGGTCAACAAATAAAACCATTATGTGACCATTACCAGGAAAAAGTTGATCCAATCTTACTCTCTAGGGTGAAAAACACATTGTTACAGGTTGCTGCTTTTTATTTCCAGTTCAGTTTATATGTTCCATATCTTTAGAGCTTCTCTGTCTGCGTCACCTTTATTCTGTCATTTTTGCTCAAAGGTCCCTGAGTTGCATGCACAATACATTTTTTACTGCTCAAATCCAAAAAGGAAAGAGGAAATTCGAAGGGACGCGCCATTAGACCGATCACAAACACAAATGATCACCACGATGCAGATCATCAAGCTCTCCAGTTTTCATATGTCACATATTTTGAATTATAAAAAATAAGCAATAAGCCCACAGGCAAACTACGGCAGTAAAAGCTACTTGTTACCAAGTTTTTAGGAAGTTGTTGCCCTGTGCAAGTCAAATACTCTATGCACAAAAAGACTGCTATATTAAAATAATCAAAGTCATGGTGGTGTAATTCTCTCTGCATTGGCTAAAAACTCTTTGTCTGTCTGGCAGTCCAGCTTTACTAAGTACGAAGGCTGTGCTGCCAGACTTTATGGTTATCATTAATTAATTTGGCTTCACTCGCGGATGCTGTGGGTCTTGCCTAAGAGTTAAATCATCTCAGCGGGAAGGGAAAACATGAGCCGACGTGAGGGCGAGCGCTTCATTTAACTTTGTGACTGGTAGGACGCTGTGTGTACATGAAGAAGTGACAGGGCCAAGTGTGTCAGGTGGTCCACAGCAGAGCCGCGTCAACAACAGCCACTGTTTCATAAGTGCGGTCAGACTCTCTGGGCTGACTTTTTTCTCTTGTTTTACAAATTTTGGTTTAATTCTTTCACCTCATATTCCCACTGAGGTCAAAGACTTCTATGTAGAAGACAAAGGAGCTTTTTTGTACTATCCTCCTGAAAACTCTGCCTTCCTGATTCTTTCTGTTCCCCATGAGCTCCTCCTCTGTATATATAAAGAGTTTACCACTGTTGCCTCACAGCAGGAAGGTCCCGGGTCTGAATACTGTGTGAAGTCATGTCCTCCTTGCGTTTGCCTGGGTTCTCTCTCGGGGTGCTCCAGCTTCCTTCCACACTCCCACCATTAATCGGTGAGACTGATTTGTTGTCTGTCAGCTCTGCAACAGGCTGGCAACCTCTCCAGGGTATACCCCGCCTCTCGCCCTATGACAGCTGGTCATAGGGTGTATATATAGTCCCGGATCTCGCTTGTCTATTACTGGTTTGTCTGTTCACTTAGAATTCTCTGTGAATGTCATCATGTCTCAGCATTATTCCTTGTGTTTTTGATCATGTTCTGATAAAACTGCTGTTTACCATATTACTACAGCATATCAAGATGGAACAAGTATTAATTAGTGCTGTCCGCATTAATGCAAACCCCCGATCTGCGTTAACGCATCAAAATTGGCACATCCCTGTTAACGAGTTAACGCAGATTATTCTGTGTGAGGGGGTTACACGGCATTAACGCGTTAATGCAGCTTAAAATGTTTAATCGCTTTAATTGTGATGCCCACGTTAGCGCCATATTAACGCGTTAGCATTAACAGCACTAGTATTAATCAATTATGAAAAACAATTAAAAATCAGGAAATTAGTTAATAAAAGAGAGCAATGCTAGTCACAGCTCGGAAAATAGTTTAAAAATCTGTGGATCCATTTAGAAACTGCAGTCCCTCACATTAATGGCTTGTTTAGAGTTAATTAGCAGTTATCTAACGTGCATGTCTTTGGACTGTCGGAGGAAGCCACACTGTGGAGTGTCCACAGTGGCAACAAGAGAACACGCAAACTCGACTGAAAAAAGCCAAAGCTGGGGTTCACACCAGGATAACCACTGCAGAAAAATCTCTGTGTTGTTTTTGTTTCAGTGCTGTGTTTCGCTCTTTGCCCACGAGGGGGCTCTGCTCTGCACTGCTGTATCTGTACGGCAACATCAGCCCAGCAGAGCAGAGGATCTGCTCCCGATCCCTCTGGGCTTTGACGTCAACCCGGCAGATATGAGCCAGCGCTGCAGCTGTGCGCGCGCGCACACACACACACACACACACACACGTCTATATAAGTACACACTGACGTACAAAGTCATGCACAAATGTGCTTGGAACACATGTTGTCACATGTAGGCTTTGTTCAGACTCAAAAACACTTTCATTCACGCACACATGCACAGCAAGGACACATAGTGACACACTCGCACATACACCAGCGCTTCTTTTTCTTTATCTTAGATTGCCTGTGGTTTCATATCATGCTCAAGTGTCTGTGTGTGTGTGTGTGCTGCTGTTCTTTATTGATCAGATTACATTAAATCATAGTATATTGGAGATTTAGTGTTGTATAACATGCATGTACATGTATCTGTATGAGTATATCGCTCCATCTCAGACCTTGGCAGTGTCAGCCTGACCCGTGAGTAAAGGCTTATCCTCCGTGATGGCGATCTCCTGCATTTCTGTTGTCATGGTGTTGCCTCCTGCAGGGAAAAAGGCACAATGAGTGCTTCTTATTTTTAAAGTCAATCCTCCACAGATACTGGATACTGTTATAGGGGCACGGAGCACACATAAAAGGGCCAATGTGTGCATTTATGCACACGCACAACAAGTGATTAAATACTGTAATTCGCTGTTACCCTCTGCGACTCTGTTTGAGCTGTGGGACTGAAAGTTAATTAGTAATTAGTCCCAGTAGAGCAGAAATGGATTGTGGGACAGAGGAGAAGGAGCTAAAAGAGAAAAGGACAGATGGATGAGTCGAGGTACATGTAAAAAAAAAACAACAAACTGATGTGTTCAAGATATTTGAACACATATATTCTTTATTAGTACAGAAAACAACAAAAACAATGAGATATATCAGCCAAGTTTGTTTTTTTCTTTTTACCAATATTAATGTGATGATATATTTCATTGACATTATATCAAAATTATATTATTATATTAAAACACTGAGTTGTGTTGATATTTGTATAAAGTAGCAGTAAAAGGAAAAAGTACATCAACATTTCTGCGTGAGCACGTTACATAAGTTAATTGTGTGGTTGTGAGAAACGACAGCCAACAAACCAGCGGCTGATAACAATGTTGTTAAAGGGGAAAATGAAACTTAGTCAAGCGTGCCACTTAATTCCAGGCGCCTTCACACCTTTACAGCGACAGTGTTTGTTACTGCACGTTACAGTCTGTCCACCACAGCAACTAGGAGCTAAAAGCCGCTCCTGTGGGCATCGCAACGTTGGAAGGAGAAGCTAAGCTCATTTAATTTCCCCACATTGATCTTTGCACCGGTCTGGGAATTCAATCAGAGGCCCTCCCAGTCATGACTCCAGACATCCCACTGCCACAGGATTTTTAAAGTGCTACTTTCATTGTTAAAGAAATGGCAAAATAAAGGCTCACGATTCAGTCTGATTCATTCGTTTTTGGAATAATTAAAATGTTATACACATAAAATGAGTTAGTATATCACTTGACACAGATTGAGACACACGTATTTATTTGGAGGTACTGAAGGGTTTTTGCATTTATTCTCATACACATTAGTTACCTGCAAGACCTGTTAATAGACTGCATTTTGCAGCAGCACATACATAGGGACCTTTGACATGGAAAAAACATCAAACGACGAGTTGCTGCTTGCAGCCATGTTCTATTTTACTTCCTTGCATTATTGTGAGAATCAGACTTTTTAATCACAGCTCACCCTGATTTATGGCACAAAACCAGGAGCAGCTGGAATTAGAGCTGTGCGATATTACAACATATATTTGGATGACAAAATTAAAATGGCCAGCGTTTCATATTATACGCTATCGTTTGTTTCGTTGTGTCGCAAAATAAACTGTTTACGGCAATATGTTTTCATCGTTCGAATGGTCATCGTGTGGATGCAGGCACAGAGAATGGACATGGTTTGGTTATGAAAAGTCTGACATGGACCAGAAAACTGTACTATGCAAACCGGTCCTCACCTCAGACTCAAACACGACAAACCTCTTCAACCACCTACAAAAGAATCACGTGAAGGAGTATAGAGAGAGTTCACGGATGAGGAGCAAAAAAGAGACGTCAGGTGCTCAAAAATAAACCTTAGACTCAAACGTTAGAGCAGGCTTTTCCCCGCAGCACACCATGTAATAAACACAAAGAAAATGGCGGCCGTTACAACTTATATA
>VOQK01031910.1:14501-27080 GCA_015052645.1 Benitochromis conjunctus
TGATGATGAGAGAATGTGTTCAGGTTGTAACCTGAGCACTGCATTGGGATGAACTCTGTCTCACCATTTTGAAGTCCTCCACGCTGTCCAGGTGCATCTCTTGACAGATGCAGAGATTGAGGAATTTCTGCCACTCATTTCGTACATCATCTCTTTGAGCCTGGAAATGTAATGAAGGGAGTTGGTGTACCTTTAAAGAGCATTCAGGATGAAAAGGTGAAGCTGATGTTGTTAATGGACTGTCCAAGTACCTGTATTGTGTCGCTGGCGGGGTGCTTCATTTCAACAAGTCTGTCTCCTTCATCCTGGAGTTTGTTCACCTCGCCCTCGTGGGACAGCAGACTGTTGTTCTTGAAATTCTAAATGAGATCAAATCAAAGTTGTCTTATTTATGTGTGAAGTCATCCACAACTTCTATCACTCTGGACCTTGTGATTGATGAGCCTTTCAATTCTATTTTTCATCTGACTTAAAAACACGTTAATCCTAACCTCATACTGCCTCCGAACATCAGGCGGGTCCACCATGCGGTCACTCCAGTCTTGCTTCTTGATCTTATCCTGCTCTTCTGCCAGGAAGATCAGCTCCTTGTTGCCAGTCTGCATGTAGTCGTACAGGCTATTGAGGTAGTGGCGGCGCCACTTGGAGTTGTCCTGAGGAGAAATAAATTAAAATGGAAAGACACATGAGTAACTCCAAAAGTGAAAACTTGTAGAAATTTTAAGCTAAAATTTTAATTTTTCAGTTTTTCTCCAAAGAAGAAACAAACAAAAGTAGCTAAAAAAAATTGAGAAAACATTAAGAAATAAGTGACTAAACCAACTCACCAATAAGTTGTTGTACTGTTTCTTCAGAGCTGCGTATTTCTCCTAAAAAAAAACAAGACCACGTATGTCATCAGCTGTTTAAAATGCTTTTCGTTTAATAATAAAGAACACAAGCAGCAAACTCATGCAAGCATGTGTTTTCGTGTAATCACGCATGCATACCTTGCTGCCAGCAGAAGCGAGGCAAAGCTGCGTGTTGTAGTCTTCAATCTCTTTGTGTATGATGTTGTGAGCAGCAATCTGCTTCTCCAGATCAGCCATACCAGGGCCGAACTGCTCCACATCCACCAGTTTCTGAGAGCACAGACACCAGAAGAAAGCAGTTCATGGAAATGTCGAGATGAAATAACAAAGGACAGGTCTGACAGGATGAGACCAGTTAAATCACTCAGCTCTGCATGGGAGATTTATTACAGGACTGACAGGTGCAAAATGAAGAAACAAGTGCATTTAGATTACATTAGGATTAAAGGATACAGTTAATGTTACTTATTATTAAGCAATCCTGTGAAAAGGGGACTGTCATTTTCCCTACCCTGTGTGTGGCCCTTAGTTTCTAATAGATTTAAATCTTTTTAAAAGATCACAAATATTTAGTTTAATTTTTTTTTCTTCAAAAAACTAGATGTGGAGGGGGTTTGCAAAGGGGCTTGCAGGTCGAACAGCAAGGGTGGCCAGGCTAGCGCTGGTTCTATAGTTAGTTCTATAGAGAACTATAGAATTTCACAGAAATGACAGATTTCTGAAATCATGTCAAAGGGGTCTGATTTCTCTGCTCAAATAAGCAACAGTGCGACTCAAAGTTTGAAGAGTTTTTGCTACAAAGCGTCTGATTACAGAGGAAAATACCTGTTGGTGGCAGCAGTTTGAAAACTGTTTTTTGTCTTTTTGGTGACAATAAGTGACAATAACATTCAAAGGAGTTTGAAAGACTGATGTGGATGTTCAGACAGTGTTATATAGTACTTACTTGCTTCTCATTTAAAACAGGCCCCCAGTCAATTAAGGGCATCCGCGACACATCATCAATCTGCTCGTAGATGTCTCTGTAGACTCTACAGTCCTTCAGCCAGCGCTCATGAAGATGAAGGACACTGGAGTCATCAAAGGGCAGAAGAGACACAAAGAAACAAACAGCTGTGGTTAATATATGTGGAGATCCAACGTGTTCAATGTTAAACTAATGATATTAAACAGCTAACATGTTTTTAAATCCTCCGTATGTTCTCAGAGAATGGACCAGCTATATTGCAAATCCTCTGTGTTGTATTTTTTCTGGATGAACTCACTCGCTCTCTATCTCTATGGCTTGTGGATGTTTCAGCTTCTTGGCTTTGTCAACTTCTATGAAGAGCTTCTCCAGCAGGCCCTCAGCTTCACCCAGCTTATCTGAGATCTCCTGCTTATGCTCGTAAGGCAGCGCTTTCTTATCATTTTCTAAATCCTAGCGAAGGAAGACAACAGATAAGGTGACGTTTTACACAGCCAATGAAGGTGATCTTTCATAAAATTAGAGTTTTTGTTTTGTTTTGTTCTTACCACAGCCAGCAGCTCCTCAGCCTTGAGGATGTCTTTCTCCACCAGGTCTGCATCTTTTTGCATCTGGGCAATCAGCAAGGCCAAGTCGGTGGCCTGTGACCTGCAGCAGACAGCAAAGATCAGAGGTTGAAGAGCAGCACACATCAGTTCAGGGATGATACAGAATTGGTTAGTATACAAGCACTCCCACGCAGAAGTTTTGAATAATTAACAGCGTGATTACAGTCATACCTTACGGTGTGCATTTTTATTAACACTATTTCTACCAACAAAGACTTATTTATATTTTTGGACAAACTTTACATCCCCATGTCATCCTTTATATAAAAAATCTGCACAGTGAGGGCAGTTCTTTTATTTTTCCTTTCAGTTTTTTTATTTTTTTTATTTTGCACAAACTACACAGTTTCCAGATCTTTTAGGATGGAGTAGGATTTTTCCAGCCTTCGCGCCACACCCAAAACGTTCCTTAAATTCTACCCATTCTTGAACTTTGACTGTCACTCCCTCTGTCAGTGTTCGTGGTGATTGTGTCGCCGCTTGGAGTAAAGTAATGACAAAGATTGTCAAAATGAGGAGGAGGAGGACATTCCGTTGAGAGACGAGCTACACCCATGAAGGTGAAGTCTTTGGGTTTGGAGACAAATACTGTATTTGTTTTATTTAAGAGGCTTCGTATCTACCGTCTGAATAAATCATGGGGTAGAGCTCAGTTAAAGTAGATTAAATCAACATTTTTGCAATCTGCAAACGGGGTTTTGCAGATATGTTTGTAAATTGGTCAGTACACACGCCGCTTTCTTATTTAAAGGGAAACCTGATGAATATTTTCATGAATTACACTGCACCAAACTTCAAGCAACACACACAGCTCCTCAAAGTGTGTGTAGGGTGGTAAAAAATATACTTTTTAAAAACCAGGTTTTGCAACATTAACTGATCTTTACATATTTTACACAGTTTGAAATCAAAACTGTATAAAATACATTAAAAAAACTTTTCTGTGTGCAAAACCCCCCCCCCAAAATTCTAAATATGACAACTTTTAACATGTTAAACTTTTGCTTTTGTTAGTAATGAAATGTGCGACACATTGCACAGCAGGCTCTGAACTGATTTTTGGTGTGTCTCTCAGTGTCAACATTAAGAAGAGATTTGAAAGCTGTCAGATAATAAAGAATAACATGGTTTTATATAAGTGTACTTATGAAGCCCTTTTCACAGACAAGTGGTCACAAAGTGTTTCGCATAAAATACAGTAAAATAGATTTAAATGTGACTAACGTAATATAAACAAGCGACGGAACAAGACAAAGAACAAATGAAATCGGTAAAACAAAGATTTTTAACAGCTTTTTTTTAAAGATAGTCAGCGCTTTTAAAAACTGCTTAGAGGGAAATGAACGGTGGGCATGTGCCGGGGACTGAGCCTGAGAAAGGTCACATTCATGCTGAAATAACGCGTATGTGCAAAACTGAATCAAAGAATCTGGTTCTGCAGCTGCTTTCACAATGACTGCCCTGTTCCTGCTCACTCAGCAGGAGGGACAGGTATGTGTTCGACTCGCGAGCATGGCTTTTTTTTTTTTTTTTTTCCCCCACCTTTGCAGTCAAAGAAAAACCTGTTTAGTTACCATTGTTTATAGAAACAGTAAGTGCAGTGGGCTGAAGGAGAGGTTTCTCCTCTTTGCTCTCAAAAATCAATGAATGACCAAATAAATAAATGAAAAAAAACATTCTGTGATCACCAGACAGAGGAGCATGAATTACTGATGCAGACCAAACACACGCTATGCTACGCATGCTGTTACGTTTCCAATAATTTTACTCAGTTTGCTTTTATAAAGGTAATTTTTTTTAAAGAGGCTTTAATCTTTAGCTTGTCTTTTGAACTTTTCAGATCTTTAGATTTTACTTTTTTTCTTCATGTCAGATATTTAGCTCTGGGTTTGTCTTGATAAAGGTGAACTGTGTAGGGACTGAAATGAATAAAGGTCTGATTTCTGATTGGTAGATACTGAATGAAACTGTTATGATCTAATAAAAGTTTTTTTTATGCCATGGTGTCACAGCAGTTGATTATTATTTATAAATAATGTATAAAATATATAAGGTTTATATGATAAACTATAATCAGTGTGATCTGATGACAGCAGTAGTTGTGGGATGCAGATGTTGGTCTACTCTCTTTTATTTAAAGTTGTCACCGTCGGTTTATTCACTTTATGCTTTTATTATTAGCAGATAAGACTTACTGGTCACACCCATACACTGTTGCAGACACATACAGTATCTGGATCAAATGTGTGCTTTTTTTTTTGTTTTTAAATCAAGCAGCAGTGTGATATTCCTGTGCAGGTGTGGCTGTGCAGGGTTTTCCAGGAGTGGCTCTGTAGTTTGCTTGTAAGGTGATCTGAGGTGATACTTTGAGTTTCTCATAAGGTGTTTTGGGGGAACTTTATGCTTTCCTCAGCATGAATCAAGTATTTGTGCAGGCTGCTTGTGTGGTCATGTTGAGGTTTTAGCTAACTTAAAAAAAAAATGGTAAAGAAGTTGTTAAACTGTGCTCTTCTTTAACAGTTGGTGGCTTTTAGAAAATTATTGAATGAACGACTACTACAGAAAACACTAGTGTGAGGCCAGTTTACAAGTAGTAAAACTGGATAATCTGCATAATTTAGATGGGCTTGTCTGCATTTTTTGGATAGTAGTAATATCTCAGATCTTCTGCACAAACACTCCCTCATTTCCTCCTTCAAGTTAAGCTCATATGGTGAAATATATAATACAAAAAAAATGTTTCATTTCATAGTAAAATTAGATTTAAGAAGTGTTATTTTACAACATGACCACTGGAGTAAAGAGATGAATGTTGAATGCTGAAATTGGTCTATGTTTTACAGTCATCAGAGTCATTATTGAATCCCTGTGTAACCAGCGCTGTGATCCGTGATGTAACCAAAGGCACCAGCAGAACAAGATGAATGTCTGAGAGCCGCCCAGACTCAACACACACAAACACTCATTTTTCCATTACGTCTTTGGGCTTTTTGACTTCTTAGAGACTCAGCCTGACCCGAGCATTAGCTGCTACTTTTACCTTTATTTGAAAAACATTTAAAAACGTCCCGACGCCACGTCTAATGCACACATCCATACATCACAGCACTTCAGCTGTCCGTGTCATTTCCAAGAAACACATCTGTCACCTAGGAATCATTTTCAATTGTGATTCACAAATTTTTCCTAAACTAATAAATAAACAATTATCTCACAAGAGAAATGACTGAATGAAACGAACGGCACTTCCTGTGCGTCACGCTGTAATGTACAGTTAAAAACCAACGCCCACATGAGAGACAGAAACCAGCTGAGCAGAACGGACAACCCAGCCCTCATCACACCTCAGCAGAGAG
Source organism: Benitochromis conjunctus (assembly GCA_015052645.1). Lineage (NCBI taxonomy): Eukaryota > Metazoa > Chordata > Actinopteri > Cichliformes > Cichlidae > Benitochromis > Benitochromis conjunctus. Next base: position 20,284 of record VOQK01031910.1, read on the forward strand.
AAAACATGTCTGGGGCATAGACAAGGTGAAGCCACAAGCCGGACATCACCTGACGGTGAAATCACGTCAGTGGCCTTTTGTGACTCCCAGGAACAAAAAGGTGAAGTGGTCGGCTTTGCAGCTGAATGTAGGGCTCTTTCTAATAATAGAAACTGATCCTTGAGGAAACCTGAAGAAAACCTGTCCTCAATACTATCCATTGCTTAAAAAGGGGATCATCCCACTTTGCCGCTTTGACTGCAGCTACTTCAATGGCGTTGAGATCTGTGATCCGGAGACTTTCAGCAGATTTAAGATGTTTATGTGGCTGATAATCATCAGCCTTCTCTTTATATTTAGCACATGAAAATGACCTCGCCCACATTATGCATCAAATGTAATTCACTTTAATTGGCAATCCTCTTAAGCAGTTGCTGTCAGCTGCCAAATGTATGTAATTGTTTTGAAACCTGTGCCACCTGACTGTCATATTTCCACATTTGAACAGCTGCCTAGCCTCATAGGACTCCCTACATCTTCGAGCAACAAAAGCTCTCCGATAATCATTTTGCACAGACACAAAATTTCTCTGTGAATTTTCTTTTTTCCCCAGTGAAATACAATCACTAACACAAATGATCTGACACCTGTCAGGGGTCTAACACCAGTAAACTAGGCTTAGGGTAAATTTCTGCCTGATAAGCAGGATGAAAACATCTTAAAATTTCACTTTTAGTCATAATTCCCTAGTTTCACTCGTCCTCTTGCAGGACGCGGTCGCACATCTTGTTTACAAAGTAAGCTTGACCTCAGACTCGCACTTAGCTTTCACTTTTTCTAAAAGATTAACTCTTGACATAACTCAGCACTTGAAAGCAGTGAAGGAATTCCCTAGGCAAACATGCATTAAAATCTCCTTTAAACTTGTAATATAATAAACCACAACACAGACACACAGAGAAAGAGGGCAGCAAGAACACACAGGAAACATGACACACTTCTTGGCTCTAGAAGAACAGGAGCAGGGAGAACATGACGGAGATACGGTGTCACCACACTCATTACATGCATTCATAAAATCCACAGAGAAAAACTCACTTGCTGATCTTCCCCGAGACCTTGAGTGTACCATTCTTAGTGTCCTTGGAGCTCTCCTTTTTCTTAAACATCTTGGCGGATGTCGAGCAGAGATCCCGAGTAAAAAAATCTCACTCTCTCTGTCTCACTCCTTCTTCGTCTCTGACTCCCGCTCTCTCTGGTTCTTTTCAAACACACTGAAGCATACAAACACACACACACTCGTGTCACCACAGTGTTTAACGCCAGTGGCTCCTCCCAAACAGGTTAACAGGTGTGTCAACGCCCAAACATCCACCTTGCAGAGGAAGACTGGACCGACCTGTTCTCTGCACTCTCCCTCTCTTCCTCCCTTCTTTGGGCCAGCCCTTCCTTTTCATCGGGCCCCTGACACACTCTCCAAACTCGCACAGGTAACAGGGGTCCTATATTTACCAAGAAAGCAAGAATACATCATTCAGAAAGCCAGAGGGACACGCTCCATTCCTGCACTGTTCACTCAGCTCTGTGTGTCACACTCATTGTGAGGATTGCATTCCTCGGGATAAACTGTACTGCTGAAAAATGATCCAGTGCTACAAATCCAAAATGGCATTGAATTTGAATGCTTAAAGGGATAAGTGAGTTCTGTCACAAGCTTTCTCTCAAGGTTATTCGTATAAGAGGATACATAATATTAGGCAACTCGATTTCATGTTTACCAAAAAATAAATAACAATTCTGGCCTTTCAAAACTTCTGTGAATATTAACCTCCCCCCAAAAAACACTGATTTTTAATAACTGCCATGACTCGTCTCTCCATAAAACCTTTCAGCCTCCAAAATGCTGTTACATGCTTTACTGTCTTCTCTCCAAGTCTCACACTTAGTCTCACTCCTTAAAGCAGTGGCCTATCCCTGTATCCTTCAAGGCTTCTTGAATCCTGCAGATTTATACCTGTCTACATAGAAACTGGGAGTAGCTTTCCCGTCACCTGATTCAAAGTGACCATTAGTGATGAAAGCCAATTTAAACAATCAAAAATAAAAAAATAAAATCAGCATTTCAAACTAGGTGTGACTACTCTTCTTTCGCTCAGTGCCACGTTGCCCACCTTTAACCTTATTCATTGTATGAAATCAATGCCTGCTATGATGTTCAAAAATGCTTCTAGTTACTATCCTTGAGATGTTTATTTACTTACTACTCTCCACTCATGTCTCAAACACGCTGACAAATAAAATACTATTTTTTTCTCACTCGTTTGTGAGCGCTACAGATCAATATCACTGCTGCCATTCCAAGGAGCAATTTATAAAAGGTTGTTTACCAGCTGCAAAACTTGTTCACCAGTCTGCTTTTAAAGGTAACAGCACAGAAACTGGGCTTCCCAGTCTTGTTTACATAAACTGTAGATAAAAGATGGACATAACCACTGCGACATAACCCACTGGTTAGTAAAGTCCTTGTGTGGCATCTCAAATTCAGGATTTGTGTCACTGTCACCTTAGTGTTTTGAAACTGGAGGGTATGATCTGACTAATCAAGAGTCTGCACACCTCTAAATCTTACCCTGATTCATCATCCTTTATCACCCCAGAGTGAATTTTATGCCATTTATTTAATGACCCTTGAAAATAGAGACCAAGATGCTGAGCTGCTTGTGAGAGGAGCTGAACTGCCCTTTTTAAAGATTTATATTTAAGCTGATTTAGTTTCTCCACCAGAGGAGCTGTCACCTACTGGCCTTTCAAAACAACAATGATGCATCCATAGTCTACATATGTGATTCTTAAAAAAAAAATTAATATTGGACCAAAAAGCCCTAAAGTGTCTGTTCTGTCGCTGGTGATTACATAACCCACGTTAGAGGTACTGTCACGGTGGGTACGCTGGTGTGTGTATTAAACGGACCCAAAAGCAGACACTGAGAGAGGAACTGCAATTTAAACCAAAAGCGAGCCTTTACTGCGGCTGATACACAGGAAACAAAAGCGAGAAGAAACAAGGGCAAAATTAAACTAAGACCTAAACTGGAGAAAACTAGAACTGACTATGACAACTATGAACATGATGTGGAGCAGGAACATGAGTGAAGCTATGAAGTATAAACATAAACGTGCCCTGGACCGCATCATGAAAAACCTAAAGTGACGAGGAGGTAAGAAAAACAGACGACCTGACAACGAACAAAGGAAGACAGAGGCCTTAAATACACACAGGAGGTGATCAGGGGAAGTGGAAACACATGGGGAAACAGCTGATGAGAATGAGCATGATGACACCACAGGGGAAGTGAAACTAAACACAACACTCTTTCAAAATAAACCAGGAAACACTGAGAAAATAACAATTTAAAAAAACAACTAAAATAGACAAAACACTGGTACCGTGACAGGTACGTTATCTGAGCTGCTCTTGTCTTATCTAAAGATCTAAAGTTTGCGTATCATATGGGGTCCCTCAGGGCTCAGTTCTGGATCTACTTTTGTTTCACTTGTGGACCACATCATACAGTCATACAGCATTTCATATCAAATATAAACTGAAGCTAAACAGTTATACTGTTTCTGCCAACAAACTCAGCCCAGTGCTGATATCAAATATCTATTCAAATCATTTTTTTTTAACTAAATGAGAACCAGATAAATATTCTATTAATGGACCCAAAGGCCTTGAGGCACCAGATTCCCTTTTATTGATACCCATGTTGGGGAAACCTGGTGAACATGGCAAAACACACACACAACCACACAAATATTTTCAAGGTTTTGCCATGTGTGAAGTGACGTGTACGGCTAATGAATATTACGTTGAATTTAGAATCAGTATGGCATTATTCCCTTTTTCCACAAATACCTTCAAATTGTGTCATTTTTATCCCATTTTATATTTTTTATTCACCTATCTATATTTTTAAAAAGCATATATTATTTTTGTGAAATCTTTGCAAATTGTTTCCTTTGTTGAGCGCATTGAGTCCAGCTGTCATGTCAAATTTGCAGTGTAATTTTTTATTTTTTTTTACTTCTGAACACTCCAGGAGAGTTACAGCTCCGAGATATGTGAAATATGTAGCACAGGAGGGTTTTTTGGCACAAAAGTTGATCTGCTGATCTGTCTGAAAGGCATTTTTACAATTTTTGAGATTTTTCTTTCTCCCAGTGTAGTTTAAATGTCTCTTTTGGACTGTTTTCAATTCAATTCAGTTTCATCACAACAACAGTTGGCTCAAGGTGCTTTTATTGTAAGGTAAAGAGCCTACAATAATACAGAGAAAATCTGTGATAATTATTAAAGGGTCATCCTTATTTCCAACTCCATGTTTTTATTTTTGGACTGTTTTTTAAGTTCTTTTTTTTCCTTTGAATGACTCACGGTCCTAAACAATCACTATTTGTCTCATCCCTGGCATTGGTGCAGCGTCTAAAACAACCGGTTTAAACTCCTAAACAGAGGTGTTCACATCAGCGCTGTGTGCCTGAGATGATCCTCTCGGTCTGAAATCTGTCTGAAACTGAGCATTTGGTTTACATGCTGACCTCATTACTAAAAACCTGCTTCATGTTAAATATGAGCATCCATTATTCTAAATATATGTGTAACAGCTAATTACTTTCAACCACGTCCTCCTTTATTATAGTTACATTTTACTCGAGTGTTAGAAAATTAAAAATTTATATGGCAAAATTTTATTTGCAGCAGTAAAATAAAGAAAGAAGTGATTCCATATGTGGCTGATAACTGAACGCAGAACAAATGGTATTTATGTTACCCCATGTGTTTTCTACCCCTGTATCCTGTTAAGTTACTGGGAGTCAAGGATAAAGGATATATTTATTATACCTGGAGAGACATGTGCTGGAGAGAATAATCACACTACCATTAAGGAAACATAAATAGAGACTAAATACCTCATAAAAATTACACTGACTTAATTAAAGGCCAATGACATCTGCTGGGACATTTAGTTTATATTTAGTTTATCTGTCTTGCATGCTGGGAAACTCCATCTGCTGCCAGACAATAGCAACTCGATGCATTTATATGTACAAGAAATCTCTCTGAAATGATAACAAAAAAAATAACTTTAAATCACAGACTAAAATTGCATTGTAATTTTGGTAAAAGGCCACTCACATCATTCCCAATTTGAGAGAACAAAATTAATAAAATTAATATTCAGGAGTCGATACAATCCACATAGTTTACACAGTAAGATCATTTTTTAAAACATTTTTTCCCCTTTCCTGATTTTTCCTTCTTCTTCTTTGAGCCTTAAATACTGAATTTAAAACAAGGAAATTATGTCGTTCTCATTTGGCTATGTCACCCTGACACCTCACTATTAAGCCTGAGTCAGGGCTTGGAGGAGACCTGTCCCACAAACACTGAGGGACACTGTTTGTACAGTCAACAATGGAATATCCAAAGGGTCAGAAAGAAACTTACATAACACCTTCGTATAGTGGTACATGTCATAAAGCTGCTGGTTACAGGTGGCCCCATACACTGGAAAGTTTGGTGTGCATTATCTCAAGACGTGGAAGTTATTCCGGATTAGGGTGTCTCTTTGCTGCATAGCAACAATTGGAAATCACGACAAAGAATGTAGCTAAGCGGCTTTCGTTGCAACAAAATGGAGAGAGCGTGCTGTGCTCATTGGTTCTGTCACACAGCATTTATCTCTGGGTGCGTCTACCTGTCTGGAGTAACATACTTTTACACTTGCTCACATATATTGTATTTGGGTTGCACCCAGGTAACAAACTGTAGCGATACTTTCATCTTAAACCTCAAGTGATCAAAGCTACTGAAAATTATGCATGGATAGCAGTGATTTTCCTCTATATCAGGAGTGGGGAATTCCAGGCCTCAAGGGCCAGTGTCCTGCAGGTTTTAGATGGGTCCTTGATCCAACACAGCTGAATTAAATGGCTAAATTACCTCCTCAACCTGTTTTGAAGTTCTCTGATGGTCTGGTAATGAACTAATCATTTGATTCAGGTGTGTTTACCCAGGGTCATATCTAAAACCTGCAGGACACCAGCTCTTGAGGCCTGGAGTTCCCCACCCCTGCTCTAGTTCATAAAATTCATTACGAAAACTCCTAGAAGTGTTTTAAAAATCCATCCATCCATTCGCTTCCGCTTATCCTTTTCAGGGTCGCGGGGGGTGCTGGAGCCTATCCCAGCTGTCTTGGGGCACACCCTGGACAGGTCGCCAGTCTGTCGCAGGGCTAACACATATAGACAGACAACCATTCGCACTCACAGTCACCCGCATTCACACCTATGGGCAATTTAGTGTTTTCCAATTAACCTATCCCCACAAACTGCATGTCTTTGGACTGTGGGAGGAAGCCGGAGTACCCGGGGAGAACCCACGCAAACACGGGGAGAACATGCAAACTCCACACAGAAAGACCCCGGCCTGATGATGGAATTGAACTCAGGACCTTCTTGCTGTGAGGCAACAGTGCTAACCACCGTGCCACCGTGCGTTTGATTCCGTCTGTTGGAATTACCTTTATTTGGTTTTAGAAAGATTAGGTTTTAATAGTCAAATTATTAGGTGCCTACAGTCTTTATACAATTCACCTACCGCAAGGATTGAAATTAACGGTGATTTAACAGATATATTACGACTAGCGAGAGGCTGCCGCCATGGATGCCCTCTCAGTCCTACACTTTTTGCATTATTTATTGAGCCCTTGGCACAAGCTATCAGGGAATCTAAAGATATTAATGGTGTAACAATT
>VOQK01031912.1:8855-31708 GCA_015052645.1 Benitochromis conjunctus
GGATATATTGGACAATGGATGCTGAATATGGAGCTGCCAGGCAGGAGGAAAAGAGGAAAACCACAAAGATGATTCATTGCTGCCAGAATGATTGCTAGAGCATCCAATGCCAGCAAAATAAAAAGTCATATATTTACGAGCTTTCAATTTTAACTCAAGGGGTGTGAATCTGGGTGAAGGTGCAATTAACTGCTGTTAAAGTCAAAACTGGGATGTGGGATTTTTTTCATGTCAGTTTAAAAGTCATCAGAAGAATGCCCTGAGACTGATTCAAGCCCAACCATGCGACTTGAGTCTGCAGCTCCCCCCCCCTCGGCTCACAGTGGTAATCCCTATGGTCAGCTAAATCTCATTTGTAATATAACAAACCTCTGAACCCACAGAGACACACAACTCTTCAAAGAATTGCTTGTGTTAAGCTCAGGAAGACAGTTGTCTGTCTTTACAGATACTGACACGTTTCACTTCTGTTGGCTCACTGACCTTAAGTGGATATGCGTGATACAAGGCATGTTACAGAGAAGCTGAAGGAGCACAAAGGCTGCTGTGTTTTGGCCCTGCGGTCTAAATGTATTGACGCTTGTGTGTGGGCAGTGTAACTATGACAAATTTCACATACTTGGGACCCATATTTTAAAATCATTCTCTTATCTAGATCCTGTGCTTGGAGAAAAGCTTGGAAGAGATGCTGACGAGAGTAGATGAATTTGTTGGAATGCTGGATATGGTAAGCTCAGTCAGAATATGAAAGTGTGTCTTGCATCTCATGTTTTAGATTACGTAGATAAATTGCTTCTGATATTCTCTCTTGTTTTGTCTACAGATCCGTAACGATACCTCGCAGATAGTAAATGAAAACCTACCTCAAATCCAGCAGAAGTCTGATGAAATGAGACAGATATACAGAAGAATTGATAAGCTGGAGGTAAGCGACTGTTTCATACGGTTCATTTTGTTTTGTATAAAATATTCATTTGCCGTTTTTATAATGCACACAGACTCATGGGAGAAGCATCCTACCAAACTGCAAACAACATTAACAATTCTAATATGACATGCGTGATTGTGATGTGATATATATTGATTTGTGTGCAGTGTTTTTATTCATAATTAAATAAGGATTCAGTAAAAGGACTAGATGTTACAATCCCTGATAGTGCATTGCTTCTAGTGGAGTAAGTCTTGAGGGATGGCTACTATGAGGAAAGGCAGCCCGGAAACTTTACCAGCGGGACACATCGTTGTGTGCCTCACAGGGTGTTTCTGTCTTTTATCACAAGCTATTCTGCCATCTTTAGTTTCTTTAACCTTCCTTGGTTAGGTTTAGGGATTAGAAATCTGATCTAGATTATAATATTACAATTTATTTTCTTCTATCAGTTCACTGCAAAACAAGAAGTAATACTTACCTCTTTAATATTTAAAGAGCCTCACTTCTTCAAAGGGATAGAAAAGGTGATGTAAGCAAGTTTTCGGGAGTTAGACCAAAAGGGCGAGGTCTGGTCGCAGAGTAGTTGTTACGATTTCCGTGGGAAAAATGAGCCTCTGATCAAAGTCCACTCTGCCGATCCCTGGCGACCTTCACTGGGCCCAGGTCTGGGGTTGAAGGGCTAGTCCTCGGCTTGTCTCCCTCCCGGACAAATGCTGATGGATACTGACGCTCCTCTTGGTTCGTGAAAGCTTGAGCATTGATCGGACCGATACTATATATCAGATCGGTCCATCTGTACATTTGACTCTATGTAAGGTCTTGTTTGTCCAAATGATGTTGTTTCAGAAGTCTTGTGGTTTGTTTAGATCCAACTTTTCAAACTTAAGGTGAATTTTCAAGGACGTCCACTTCTGATAAGATTGTGGGTTGTGTTAACTCACACTTCAGTGCTGTAGACCACCAAACTGCTTTTACAGAGGTACTCACACTTGCTGATGATCAGTTAATAAGGTGCATTTGATTATCACCTGGCAGCTACTTGAGCTCATAATTCCTATTGAAGCAATAATGGTGTTCTTATGCTCATTGCGCAGCCCCTAATGGAGGTGGTGCACGCCAAGTTTAAGGTTGTACATTTTTCATAGAAGTGCATAGAGTGCTGTGTAAACTTCCTTCCTCACATGACTCTATATTGACTGCATAAACCTTTTTTTATATTTAAAGAAACTGTTATCTGTCAAAATGTCTGTAATAAAAATTAAAGACACATTGTTTTTGTTTTTCATTGCAAAATATGATTAATATTTCCTGGTTTGCAATAAAGAGTCAGCGTCTACTACAATTATTTATGGAGAAAAGGTCAGCATCTGCATGTCTGCTTCATAACGTAACAGTCCATCATTGGTGTAGCACCACAGTTATTTTTGACTGGGGACAAGGCGTAGCTGTTTCAGCTGTTTTTTCTGTCTGCCAGGCCACAGGTAAAATAAATATTGTAACTTTTGTAGTGAATCTTGAATATGCTGTTGTCTGCAGGGATTTGTAAAGATGGTAGGAGCCAATGTCAGCGCAATGGAGGAGCAGGTCACACAGGCAGAAGGAGAGCTAGGAACACTACCGGGTGCTTTCAAGAAGATCCTCCGCACAATGACTGTCCCAGGCTTCTTAAATGTAAGAGCCAATTTCTGCACTTGTGAATTATAAATTTGCTCCACTATCCAGTGAGTTTGGTGTTTGTGATTAAATAAAAACTCTTATTTAGAAAGGTCCTAAACTAGTTCAGCTGTGAGCTGCCCACTCTTACTGTAGCAATGTACTGTAGTAATTAGTTGCAGTGCAGAGCTTTTACTGCTACTTGTAACAACCAGCACTTCTCACAATATACAAATTAATATCATACAGCTTTTGGTTGTAATTTCCCGCTGAAGTGAAGCAAAGGGGGCGAGGTTTGTCTTCATAGCTTCTCTGTTACGAACAAGGAGGAGGAGCTGAAAAATGCTTATGGATTTTAAAAAAAATCTCAAAAGGCCCGTAACTGTGATCTCGGTGCCTCATCCCAATGCATTTGATGCATTTAGAAAGGATCACAAATGCTGCTGATGACTAAAACCACATGTCCTGCCCACTTGCTCCGCATTGGGTCTAAATGGGCTTGAATGAAACAGATTTGAGGAAATATTAGGCGTTCTTCTTTTAGACAGTGAAATATCTGCTGAGGCATTTACTGCCTCTGAAAACAAATCGACCCCAATCATTGAGGAAGCTGGCCATCAGTGACCTCAGGGGCATCCGCACAGGACTTGATATGCTCAACATACATACAACAGCTTTGCTAAAATACATCCCATGTCCCAGGTGCTTGGTGTCAAAGTCAGTTTACAGTGTAAGCCACATAAAGCCCATTTTATTTTTAAGTGGACTGGACCAGTAAAACTTCATGATAAATGTGTAAAATTACAGTTTGATCTGTAAATGAATCTAGGTGGCAGAAAGTGGACGCTCTCCCTGTTAAGTAACATAGGAGCACCAGTTACTCCAAAGATTTTGCCCCATTCCCCATTTTAATCAGCCAGTAAGTAGTATGTAGTGTCCAGAGATTGGGTCAAGGCCACTCAGGTCATTTGTAGTCACTATCCAGACTCCATTGAGATCATTATGAGTAAAGGAATTCTTTTCAAATTTCATAAAAACAAAAACATCCACAGTGTTTGTTGTTGTTGTTGTTTTTTTTTTTTGTTTTTTTTATATCTGATTAAGATTGATGGTATTCAGGAACAGCATCATGCCTGCAGAGTCAGTGTTCCTTTTAAGGTTTCCCCCAGCAGTTGTAACCACACTTCAGGTATTAGGTTTTTAACTTTTGTCTCTTTGTTTTCAGAAACCAGCCAGCCCAAGACGACCAGCACCACATCAGCGTCAAGAAATCCCCAGCGTGTTTCGGACAGACGATTATTTCACGTCACAGCCGGAACAGTGACACTCTCGAACGTTCAAAACATAACTCTGTTCTAACCTCAGAGGCCTGTTGGGCCAAACTGCACAGATGACTTTTACTGCCACCTATTGCAAGGAGGATCTATTGGTGCAGTGGCTTCAACAAAGCAATAGCAGCCTTTCTGATCAAGTCACTGGAAGTCGAGCGCATGCAGACATTCTGCGCTCCTGAACGTCATTTCCCTGGCAGCAACAAACACTGAACTGTAGCAAAATTATTTTAAAAGTGCCTAAATGGGTCTTTGGTTTTGTTTTCACTAATGGTGAAGAAAATGTAAGATGTTAAATTTGTGGCAAGTCAGGAGGACAAAGTCATCCCACTCGCCTGTAGAGCACTGTATAGAAGGTACAATAAGATCTTCAAATAATACACAGAGAAATAATCCAGCTTTGTTTTGATGACTTACATTCCTGTTGATAGTGTTTGTAAAGACCTGCACGCTGTTATGAACTGAGCTGTATTTCTGTGTGTCTCTTCTACACCCCCACCCCCCGAGCAATACTGATCTTATCCTGTTAAGCATTTAACGTCTTCCATTTCAAAGTATTCACTTTATTTCAAGCCTTATCTTACTGCCTCTCTCTGACACGAGGCTACGTCTTTGACTTCTCCTTTTAGGGGGAAAAAAAGCACATTATAGATTAGTTGTCACTTGCTGATTATGTTTTGTGCCAGCGATGAAGTTGCAATTTAAATAGGAAGAAGAGGAACTTTGGACCTCATCCTTGAGAGGGGAGCAACTGTACCTAACAGATTAATGCAGTGTGGCCCCTTTCCCTTTTCTTTCAAAGTTTAGCCAATAATGGTCACAGCTTCAGCTCTGATTCTTTGATTACTTGCCAAAATAGTTGTTAAAGATGTTTCATTTTACATGTTGGGTTTGGTTTACGATTTTGAGATAATCATTAAAAAAATATTTGAGACGAGTTCGTTTCTGTTTCATGTGTGCGATCCTGAGTTTTAGTGTTTTAGAGGGTGGGACTCGGGGAGCAGGAAAAGCTCCTGCCAGGGAACTGCGAGGCTCTCTCATTGGGCGGCTTGTGATGACGTCACGCTTTAGTCACAAGTCGGAGGAAGCGGGAACTCCGGTCGCCTCGTTTGGACTCGTTTCCCCCACGCCGAAACGTCTGCTGCTGGGAAAAAAGCAAGCAAAACTAGCGGACAAGGTAAAATACTTTTTGAGTGAAGTGTCTAATAAAGATGAGGAGTTACTCAGGCCTTTGCTGAGACAAGTTTAATGAGGGTAATGTGGAGACAAAGGTTAAAAAGACTGTCCTCGGTAAAAGCAGCAGAGGCTAGCCAAAACTTTGGGTCCGCAACTTGTGTTTCTGGTTAACAAACGGCAGGATTGCGACAGCTCCGATTTATAGTCTGCTTAATCCCGACTATGTTAACTAATCTCAACTAGTCCTAGAATAGCTCGACAGCAAATTAGTTAACTCCTAATAGACCTGAATCTGCTTTTCTTGCTGTAGTCGCTACAGCCAGTATAAACTTTAGCACGAAGAAACCCCCACTTAAAGAAGCAGGCCTCATTTTTTTCCCCCAGCTGTGCAGTCACATCTGTATCCTTCAACAGGAGAGGCAACCCATTGTGTTTATCCTTAAAAAAAAATAAGTGGGGCTTTTTTAGTAAAAGCATGCTTCTTTTAAGATGTCCTGATGTTCTCATTTATAATCTTGCTCACTCCCAGTGAAAATCTTAACACCAGCTCAGCCTCCTGTCTTTCTGTCAGCACCACCGTCTCCAAATCACGAATCATTGCACGTCTCACTATGTGTAAACCTTGCCTTACCTCTTGTAAACCTTCCCTTTCACTCTTGCTTCTATCTTTCTGTTACAAATCACCCCTTATGCTCATCTACACCCTGCCTGCAGTCCTTTCCATTGAGTGAAAATAAAGTTTAATTAAGGTGATAATATGATCTTTTTTTTTTTTTAAATCCCCAAAGTTGGGAAATTGCTTTATTACAGCAACTAAAACCCAAGTTAAACACAACACACGTAACAAAATAGCATAGGGAATTGTGTGTAACTCAATAAAATATTAGCCCAATTCTGGAAATGTTGGGACACTGTGTAAAATGTGAATATAAACAGAATGCAGTTGTTTCTAAATACAGGGTTAAATTAGACATTATCTTTGTTGGCAGATGTCACTTAATTTAAAAGGCTGTCCATTAAGATACTCACGTAACTGGGCCTTCATTTTTACCTGCATATTGTGTTTAAATCACATTAGACACCAGAAAAGTCTTATTTAAGAGTAAATAATAAACACAAGTTTCTTCTCTTTTCTTGACTGATTTTACTTAGATTGTCTTCTTTTGCAGATCCAAAGCTGCAAACATGGCCTGTGAGAAAGAAATATGGCAAAAGATCGGAGAGGGCTTTGTCCAGGAGTATTACAACCAGTTTGACAATACCAACAGGATGGGACTGGGTAACCTTTATGTAAGCTTTCCAGATGTCTATTCAGTTCCATCACACTGCATGTTAAAAAACGCCTATAGTTAAAAAGAAAAAATGTTTCCATAGTCTCCTGATGCCTGTCTGACATGGGAAGGATCACCTTTTCAGGGGAGAGAAGCTATAACTGGCAAACTAGCAGTAAGTATCTTGTTTTAGCAGGTTTTTGGTCCGACATGTAGAAAGAAACTCCCTAAATGTTGCTTCTAATCCAGGTTATTTTGTGTCTGCAAATTTATTATTGATATTTTTACCCCTCTCCTTTCCTCAGCACATCAGTCTAAACAATAATATTGTTCACAATTCACAGAACCTGCCTTTCAAGCGCATTAAGCACATCATCACAGAACAGGACTTCCAGCCCACAGTAGACAGCTGTATCCTCATCATGGTGTTTGGACAGCTACAGGTATTCTAGTGATTCTTCACATTTTTTAATGTTTTTAATTCATTTGGCTGAAGGACTGATGAGCTTACGCCATGTCAAAGCGTCTGCCGTAGAATCACTTCTCCTCCTACAGCTTTGGTCAGAATTTATTCAAGTGTACACATAATGTTCTCACTAATGGGTCTTTTTACCCAATTTGTGCTCAGTCAGAAAATATGAGAAGGAAGAAATGTCAGTGGCATTGTGTATATCATGTGACCTTGTTCACACACACAAAAAACATTTAAATATTAATCTAAAATCATCATTTAGACCTGCAGGAGTCATTGTTTTGAGTGTTGGGATCCTTCTCTCAGAGAAAGCAGCTTTCATACATTGCCCCCTTGTGGCTGGAAGACTTACATGTTCAAATCCAATGAAATGCAGGGTGGCAGGGAAGCTTTATGTTTATTTTCATGATAGTTTACGGCCATGGCAGGCTGGACTTTTCCAGTTCAAATGACTGTTTTACATTCTGAAAAGCATGTAGATAAATGATGTGGTGCAGTTCACAAAGTGTTTGATAGAGAACTTCTTACCAATGTGTGTGGGTGGGATGTATTAAAAAAACATCTTAAGTGTTGTTACACTTGTGCTGTTAATTATTTCCAACAGGTAGATGATGATCCACCGATGGCCTTCCATCAAGTGTTTATGCTGAAATCCCAAAACTGTGCGTGGGCATGCACGAATGACGTGTTTCGACTGGGGATACACAACATACCAGTGTAGTGATTTGGATTTGTAAGCTCACGTTCACTTGTATCCAGTTCTGAATTCATACTGCGGTGTCATGCTGCCACGTTTGGAAAGATTTTTCACATTTCTTTGGTGTTTACAATGCATGTATTAATAACATTTCTATTCAAATAAAGAATTTATTACTCTAAACTTAAGTTTTGTCTTACCTTCCTGTAAGAAATATCTTTTTTGGTTAAATCTATTTACTCATAACTGTTGCTTGATGTCTAATAGTGCAAGTGAGATGAGTAGGTAACAGTCAGAGTGTGAGGTATTAGTCATTTTCGGGAGTTTTATCGCGCTACCCCTAAATGCACGTGTTGTTTTATAAGTGAAGTTCTTAGTAGTTCCGCTAGGAGCGCTATATATCCGTATGTGGGGATTTAAAGCGTTAAATCAACAGCTAACAGCGACCAGAGGGTTATGGCACCGAGTACAAGCTAGCTAAATAAAACCCCAAATCCAGTCATCGGAATGACTCCGACGGGGAAAAAGCCATCTTCTCAGGTACTGGAGCTCATCACTATCGGCCCGAAGCGCAGCTAGCTTAAACATTTATTGTAACTGTGTGTAACGAGGACGTCGTTTGTGTAACTGTAGGTTTGTAGCTGTGTAGTAACGTTACCCTTTATTGAAACATGGACAGCTAAAGCCTTTGTAGATCCGTAAAAGCATCTTTCTAGACAAATGTGATAAATAATTAAGGTTTACGGCAAGTTTTAGCTGTAAAACTGCTTTCCTGCTCGTGTTAGCTGTCAGTCACGGTGTTTGAGGTTAATGGAAATAACGACTAAAAACAAACTAATCAACTAAAGCGTTTAAAATGTTTATCAAAGGCGACCAAAAATAGCTTGGTTTATTTATTTGTTTTTTTAAGTGCATGTTAATGTCATGTCCTTTGTTTTGTAAAGAGTTAACGCGCAAGCGCAGTACTCCGTTTTCTAAGTAAAGGAACAATCCGTAAAACGAGCTGTGTGTAGAGCGAGAGAAACAGCCAATAGGAGTTAAAAATACAATAAAAACGAAACAGACACCAAACTAAATGTAAAGGATTGTTTGCAGAACGGCTTCAGAGAAGATGATACAGTCTGCCAGAATGGCTTGGAGACGGAGGAAGAACCTCTGCTCCGAGAGAACCCCAGGCGGTTTGTCATTTTTCCCATCCAGTACCGAGACATCTGGAAGATGTACAAACAGGCCCAGGCCTCTTTCTGGACCGTGGAAGAGGTGGGTATTGTACTTTGAGTGCTTTACTGAGGAACCTCAGGAGGAAAATGCAAGAATATTGAATGCTACAATGTTTAAACAATGTCTGATGATAATGGCAGTTACAGCAAAGGTTTTGACAGTTGCTGCTGCTGATACTTTCCACTGTGCACATACTGATAGCCACACACGAAATGAAAGAACTGAGACAGGTGTGCTTTTGATGGGTTTTTTTTTTTTTAGGTCGATCTATCCAAAGACTTGGCACACTGGGACCGTTTGAAGACGGAGGAAAAACATTTCATCTCCCATGTCTTAGCCTTCTTTGCTGCCAGCGACGGTATCGTCAATGAGAACCTGGTGAGACTAGTTTGCAGGCCTCTGAAGACAATGCAAGATTATATATTTCGCATGTAGATTTAGAACTAGCTCGTTTGATGCATTGGCAGCCGAACTGCAGAATTAATGAAACGCGATGTTACTAGAAACCCCCCCCCAAAAAAATGACTTAAAAGATAACCATACTTGATGCGTTAACGTAAATGCAGATGGCACACTGAAATGTGTTTTTACTTGGTGTGGTTCAAGTGTTTTATGGGACTTGCACGCTTCATCGCAAATGTTTTTAATCTACACAACAGGTGCAGAGGTTCAGCCAGGAGGTGCAGGTCCCTGAAGCGCGATCCTTCTACAGCTTTCAGATCCTCATAGAGACTGTCCACTCAGAGATGTACAGTATGCTCATCAACACTTACATCAGGGACCTGAAGGAGAGGTCAGTTACTCATGGTAGCTCTATTTTATTTTATTTTATTTTATTTTTTAAATGAGCAAATCAAAGAACAGTTTTTGTGTTGAATTTATGTTGTAATGAAAGCATGAATCCTTTACCCACTTCTGTATGAGTTGCTATTGTAAACTTTCTGTAGATTTACAACAAACTGTAGCACCTGGGGTTTAAATACAGTGGTCCTAAAGTTCAAACACAGACGGTGATGTTTATCTAAGGAAAAGAGGAAGTTAATACACATTATGTCAGATTTTATTCAGCAAAGTCCAGCAAAAAAATCATTTGCCCAGCTTTATTTTTTCATAATGGATGATAAAACTTGAATCCTATTACATTCTGCTTAGAAATATTATTTATGTAGCATCATGAAAACATGCATCAAAGGCACCTTGTAATTAACCTGTGATTGTAAAGTCAGTTTTACCCAGTAAGAATGTTTTACATCTATTTTTTTAAAGTCTTGTTTGGCAGCATTTATTTATTATATTTCAAGATATGTAAGCAATTCAACAGGAAATGCTGCCAGAATATATTCAGACTGTCTGCAGCCTGGATTGAAACACTCACTTTAAACTATATTTAGTCCAGTTTTAAAGTGTTAACGCCGCAGTCAATCATTTATAAACATTCGCATCATCCTCACCATGACGCTGTGATTGGTATGTACCATCACTGAGGTCAGAGGTCGGGGATTCATAACACTTTTTTTCTCGTGTTATGTCTCAATGACTTACGCATCAAGGATAGAAAAACATGCAAGTGCAAATGAAATGCAAAGTTTGAAAAGATAGTATACATATAAACACCTAATACCCAGGAACAAGGATAAAGACATTGTATTGTTCCAATTAATCAGCCTCATGTGCCTTCAGCTACATGATTACGAGGATTATTACAGTCATGTACTTTTAATATTTCAGTGCATGCACTGGAAATGGTTTATATCTGCTGCTGTATTGTACACAGAGTCACAGGGATATGACATAAGGATAATATGAATGCTTGATGTCCCAAGCTCTCTGTGTCTGTACTTGTCTCACTGATAGCTTAAAAGTTGATAAATATCCAACTGCATGTTCAGAGAGTCTAAAGACGTAAATGTAGGCAAATGAGTGCTCTCCAGTTTCTGCTTTGAATGAGGATATGAAATGGTTTGCCAGACAGCTGTGTCGGGTCCAGCAGGAGGGAAGTTGTCAGAGAAAGGTAGCTACCTGGTGACTGATCCACTGTTTAAGTTACCTTTATTTATGTAGCTGGAAACATGAAAAGTGTTCCTCGTCTTCAGATGAGTAGATTCAGAGTTTTCACTGAGCCTGCTTTCTGGAACAGACTCCTGCACCTGTTCGTCACAGGTTAAGTCGAGACCACTCTGCGGTAACTGCCGTTGTTTTCCCAGCTGCAGCAGCTTTGATGCGCCTGCAGACGTCACTCATCAACACACTGTTTACAGTAACGATGCTTTTAAGTCTAAACACTCAGCAAATTACACATTAAAAAGTCTTTCGTTAATGTATTTTTATGTTTGTGTGTTTTAGGGACTATTTGTTTAATGCCATTCAGACCATGCCTTGTGTGAAACGGAAGGCAGACTGGGCCCTCCAGTGGATAAACGACAGCAAATCCACATTTGGTAAGGGAGAAACAAAACTCGACAACTGAAAACTACATCAAACTGTAATCTAAAAGGAACCTCACGTTTTATTAATTAACAGTAGTTTTTGACATGTGTGCCCCAGGGGAGAGAATTGTGGCTTTTGCGGCTGTGGAGGGCATCTTCTTCTCTGGTTCATTTGCTGCTATCTACTGGCTGAAGAAGAGGGGCCTAATGCCTGGCCTTACCTATTCCAACGAGCTCATTAGCAGGGACGAGGTGAGACTAATTCACACACAAAAATATGTGTTCTGATGTGCTGAAAGGATCCCTGAGTTGTAAGTGAATCAGGGATACTTGTGGGTAAGAGGAAGCAGCACATATTTATAATGGAGGCGTGGCGTTGATGTAATTATTCCTTTCCAAATGACAGTGTGGCACAGAGTGCTTTCCACCTAGAGTTATCTGTTGTCATCCTTATGTGGCTAAATGAACAGATTCACATAATGACCATAAGTTTGAACTGTTACGGAAAACTTTCAGAAATAGTAACAGTATTTCTTTATTGACTTTATATTAATAAGAGCTGTATAATTCATATATGCTGTAAAGATTATGCTCAAATGCTAAGAATAAACATGAAAAATTAAACAGCAATCATCAACACCAATATACTATCAAAGCTGGCAGCAGAGTCAACACTGCGCATTCACCTCAGTCTTTGGAAAATGCTCTCAGACAGATATTTCCCTGTTCTAGCAAACACTGCACAACAGCAGCTCTGCACTGGCTGTTTGGAAAGCAAGATTTTCAAAATATCTTAATGCCCATTGTTATATTAACAGGCAAATGAAGAGCCTCATATTAACTAACTAGTCAATATAACACGTTTTTGGTCATTTATGCTGACCGTATGGTTACAGAGCCTGAAGAAACTGCTTTTGCTGACTCAGTTTTCTTTCACTCAGCATTCACAGTGTTGAGACTAATCATCATGCTATTAATTAGCAATTAAAAAATAGTACTTGTTGGACATGCATGTTCTCTTACAATTCACCAGGGGGTGCTGTAGCAACAATGACCGTCATTGTTCTTCCTTGAGATCAAGCTGATGTAATAAATGCTTTTGTGTAAACACAAGTCTCCTAAAATAAACCTGGGACTAAGTACACCGTAAATACACAGTTTTTCGGATCAGCTGTTCTGACATGTTTTTTGTTCTTTGCTAGGGTCTGCATTGTAACTTTGCCTGCCTGCTGTACAGCTACCTGGTGAAAAAGCCATCAGAGGACAGAGTCAGAGACATCATCACCAAAGCTGTTAGCATCGAACAGGTCAGCTAATGCTACACATTACATACATTACATGCTTGCTTATTAAATGCTGTTGGTTTTGTCTACACTGGCTCACATTGCAGTGGATCAGTTGTAGCTTTACAGCATGACATTTTAAAGGAATGAAATCTTAATAGGTCGTTCCAGTGCTATAAGTCACTAATTGTTATTATCCATATCCTGTCTTAATATACAGGAGTTTCTCACAGAGGCCCTGCCAGTGGATCTCATAGGAATCAACAGTTGCCTCATGAAGCAGTACATCGAGTTTGTGGCTGACCGGCTTCTCACTGATCTCGGACTGACCAAGGTAATGCTAATAATCATTAATTCAAAAACCTTTGCGCACCTGAATGGGTGAACTTAAACACAACTCCAGCACGCTGTCGCTCTTAATGCTGGTAGATTTATTAAATCACTACGTCTCTGATCTGCCTGACCCTTACTGATACCGAATAAATGTGTTAGCAGTAAGCAAGACAGTGGGCAGGAGGTTTATTTAATTGTTTTATTAAAATAATCATAAAATAAGTGTCAGGAAAAACCACATGCCAAAGCCTTCATGCTATAGTAACTGTAACATTATAACAGGGAACCTCTGGATCAGTGATACCCATAGATCATGAAAAATTACCATACAGACATGTGCTTTACATTTAAATATGTTTATAAAATGTTAAATGTATTAAACGTTTAGTGTAAAATGGGGTATTTGGTGTTATAAGCTTACTTCTTTTTGTCTTTTTTCCTCACTTTTCTTTAATCCAAGGTTTACCAAGCTGAAAATCCATTTGACTTCATGGAGTCCATCTCACTCGAGGGGAAAACCAACTTCTTTGAGAAACGCGTGGCGGAGTATCAAAGATTCGGAGTCATGTCGAGCATGATGGACGGTGAATTCACACTAGACGCAGACTTCTAAAAACTGACATGACATGCCGCTGTATATTTGTTACATTTGGTCAACCTATTTATTTATTTTCATACAGTTATTATAAAACAGAGGTTTTCAAGTCTTACTATAATACTGATACAGTGCTACAAACTGAAGATGTACTGTTTTTTTTTGTTTGTTTGTTTTTTGGTTTTGTTGTTGGTTTTTTTTGTATTGGAGATGGAGAATTATTTAGCAACCAGTACAGTCTATAAGTAGAATGGGAGACCATCAGCATTTTGTTATCTTGACAAAATAATGAGGGAGGTGACATAAATGAGAATTTCTTTCCTCACTGAGCATTTTGGAGAATAAAAACACAGAATATATTTTACATTTTCTGCTTCTGGTTGCTTGTTTCTATGGCAAATTGCTTTCATATTTTCTAACTTTTAGAATACAATAAAAAAAAAAATTTTCCAAATATGTGTAGGTGTTGTAAATGAATGCAAGAGGTAACAGCAGCCCTATTTTCAATTGTAGGTGACAGGTAATGAATGCAATGTGGGTCATTGTACAATCGGTGGACAACCTGGGCTAAATAATTCCAAAAAATCCAAAAATTCTAAATTTCTGCTATGCACATGAGGAAAAACAAATAATAAACCATCCAAAATTGCGATTCTTTCAGCTCAGGCGTCAAAGCTACACTTTTTATGCAATACTTTGGTTTCTGTGTGCTGTGCTTGTGCTATGACATGAAAAAGTGGATTTTATAAATATTGTTTAACACATCCTTGACCTTTAAATTGAAGATAGTCACCCTCATACAAAGTATTCATACAGTTTCATATGGTATATTCATTTAAACAACTTTCAGAATCTACCCCTTTCTATTGATTTTAGTATTTCTTTTTGAGCGTTTGCTTGAGTACACCTTTTCATACATTTTTCATATAATAATTGAAACTATGTTACAAAGGCAATAGATTAAACCCTTGTGAGCTAAGAAAAATATTTATGATTATTTTATTCAAAATTATAAAGCACCAGGGTTAATATAAGAGTAACAGTGGATGCACCAGATAACATGGCTGAATGTATTTTTTTTTTTATAAATTCACAGATTATGACATAAATCTAACAAAAAATACTCAGGACCACGGATATTCTGTTTGATAATATTCAATATGTTGTTAACATGTTAGCACAGTAATGTTTTATATGTGCAGTCATGGGATTTCAAGCAACTGGGTTGCAAATCAGTGCTAATATTAGTGTTTTCTCAGAAAAAAAAACACGTGAGTTGTGTAATGTAATAAAGCATGAAAGTGAAGGGTAAATGGAGTTAAATGAATAAAAGAAGGAAATTTTACTAAATTAATTTGTTGTCTTTTTGTAATGTTGATTAATTTAGAGTGACACAATCTAGACAGAATTTTTTTTTTTGAAAAACACAAAATTTGTCAAAGATTTAGTGTTTTGGAGTTAACACCTGACTGGATTGTGTCACATCTCTTTCTTTTCCAGGACAATTGGGTTTTAGTAACACGTGTGTTGTGGTAGACAACTTGCTGTGTGTACTTACAGATCTTTAAACTATGTTAATGTTAAAAAAGGCTTAACAATTATAAGAGGCTATCAACACAATCAAAACAGTAAAAGTGGGTTTGTAACTTAGTTGTTATATTTGTTAAGTTGTTATTTTGTATTTTAAATAATAGTTTGGAACCACTTTTTCAACAACTAGGTTTACATTTAGTCTCAGGACAGGTGTAATTTACACAGCAAATGTATGTTTTAGTATTTTGTGCATGGGTTATTTTCAAATTCATGGGTAAGACAGAAAAGCTCATGTACTTACAGAGCGGCTCGTGTAAGTGCATGATGCTGTCGTGGCTAAACCTGTGAGTGTGAGCTTTTTAATGGTGAACAGATGTAGTATTGATATGCTGCTGTTTGTAGTCATGATGTTAACAGTCAGATTAGATTAGCCACTCCTCCGTTAGCACGGGCGCTAGAAATGATAGCTACAGCTAGTGTGTGCGCAATTTTGAAAGATGGCTGGAGACTTACGAGGTCTTGCGCTGGAGAAAGCCGAGCTGCTTTCCAGCCACTTGAAGGAGCTGCTGTCTTCGGGACAGGGATATGTTCAGGCTCGCTTCGGGGTTGACTTGGGTCTGAAGCCCGAGCTGTACCCGACATGGGTCATCCTGTCCACAGCCGCGGCGGGTCTTCTGCTGCTGCTCGGTCTGTCGTGGGCCGCTGTTTGCGGCGGGCTGCTCGCCGGGAAAAAGCGGGGATCCCCGGCCACATACGACAGCAGCAGCGACGGCGGTGAGCCCCTCAAGGCCGGTTTCACTAAAACTGCCAAACCAGAAGAGCAGAAGAAGAAGAACAAAAAGAAAACGGTTGAAAAGGTACCGCAGGCAGCCTTTACCGAGCCGTCTAATCACATCGGGTCAGTCACAACAAGCGCGGGTGTTCATTTAACTCCGAAACACAAGTGCTCCCTCAGCAAAACAGCTCAGTTAGACACTTATTTTATTATTTTATTAACAAAAGACGTTAAGTTTTGCGTTAGCTAGCCAGCTAGCTACCTGACATGTATGAATTGACGGTCGTATAGCTTACTTTGTTTACACAGCACAAATTAAGCCATCTAGGGACAATCCCACGATCCACTTACAAGTGACAAAAATAAACCAGTAATCTAACTGCATATGGATGAAGTTACGGTGTTTTATTAAGAAATTGAAGGCGTTATCGGTGTTTGCAACACCTGATACTCCTGTTTAGCCAGCTAGTTTAGACGTCATCGTTAGCCACCTGAAGCTTCAACTTTCGCTTTGATGAGTGAAAATGGTTTTAAAGACGTCCGCAAACAAGGCGAGCTTCCGTAAAGCTCGTATTTAGAAAGCGATAATCTGTTTAATCTGATAGATATAACTTTTAAGACAAGCTAACAGACAATAAGTGTGTTATTATCCCGTAATATAAGGCTTAATAATTTAGTATAGACGCAAAACTGACGTTTTTTTAAAGTAAGTTGATATTTTCTTTAACACTGGGATAAGGGAACTCTCTGTTTTTCTGGGTTGTCATGCTTTATGTTGCTTATCTGTGTCATTTCACCCCCTCAGAAGTCTCAGTCCAATGGACAGCCAGTGACTGTGGCTCAAGAGGAAGTTAAAGTGGCTGAGGCAGTTTCTAAGCTGGCAGCACAGATCAAAACTGAGAAGGTATGACCAAAATTAAGGAAACATGAAACCACTGGTGGACAGAGTAGGCGCAGCATTTCCCTGAATTGCTCAGTTTTGTTGATGTTTTGCAAGATAGTTTTATTATTGGTGACTGAAACTGCTGAAACTCAACTTCTGTGCAGTGAAAAGAAATACATTTGGAGACTACTGTTGGGATGATAAAAGATAAATAATAAAAGACATTGAGGGCAGTAAAGTTCTTATTATGGGGTAACTTGATTGTTCTTATATTTCTGAACACAGAAGCAGGAGGTGCAAGTCCCGGTGCAGGTGAAGAACAAGAAGAAGAACAAGACAGATGTGAAACAAGTTCAGCTTTTGTCTTCAAACGATGGGAAGGAACCTGATGACGGTATGGCTCAACCGTTGAGGCGGAAATGTCACAGTAGCTTCTCATTTTCAAACAGACACTTTAATTTTGTGCAGAATGTGCTTCTCATGCATGTCCTGTCATTCTGATTGCAGCCAGACTGTTTAAATATAGTAATGAGCAAATCTCCTTCACACTCCAGTATACACCATGTCCCCTAAGAATATGGTGGGGGGTTTTGTGTGTATGTGTGTGTGCGTCATCCAGGTGTGTGGGAGACAAAAGTCAGTAACCGAGAAAAGAGGCAGCAGCGCAGAAAGGAAAAGGGTCCTGAGGACTCTGGTGGTCCAGGAAGTGTGGAAGCACCAAAAACACACGTGGAGGCATCTGTACCAGCAGCAGTTAACAAGAAGAACAGAGGAAACCATGGTATTCATGTAGAAGGAAATCACCGTGTTTAAATATAGTCACCACCCACTCTATTAGATACACCTGTTCAGGTGCTTATTAACACAAGTATCTAATGAGCCAGTCACATTGCAGCAACTCAGTGCAATAAGGCAAATGTATTTTATTCTAAAATGACAGAAGATGGTAGCATATTCAGTATGCAATTTTGATAAATAGTCTACCTGCATTATCACACAGTAATTATGTGGTAATATGACAGGTTACTCAAGCTTTCCAATCCTGTTTCAGAGTCTTTTCATTCAAGAACCACTGGAAAGGGAGATGCAGCCAGTGAAGCCGTTAAAGATAAAGGTAAAACATTTTTTGTTGTTGCTTTCTTAAACTTATCCAGAGTTTTAAGGTAACACGGAGGTGATTTTGATTTTGAAGCTGCTCAGTCTAGTGAAATTTTGATATTGCTTGTACGTGTTGCTTTCTTGTCAGTGAACTGGTCTGAACTCCCCTCCTGTAACATGTTTTGAACAAAACTGTCACTGAGGGACTCCATGTCTTTCCTGTTTGCCTGTTCCCTCAGTTTCCTCCAGCTGGAGGCAGGAACCTTCAGTCAATGGTGGAGGCTGGAATGATATGCCCTTGAAGATCCCAGGTCAGATGAGCACTATGGAGGGAAACAAGTGGAGTGCTATCTCAGCAGCTACACATTACAGGGCCCAGCCAGAACCCCAGCCATGGGCTCAGGAGTCACAAGGTACCATCTAGACCCGAGTAAACCTTTTTACACCACAAATATAGATATGAATAGTTTGCTATGACATAAGAGATTGTAGACTGGACATACTGAAGAAGTTTTCTCTCTACACGAAACAGAGCTGATAATGAAATGAAATAACCTTTGCTCCCTTTCCACTAGCATAGCGCCGATTCCGGTGGCAATCTAGCACCAGTTTCAACAGAAAGAGAATGAAACCAGGGCCACAAAGCTGGCGCAAGCACAGCAGTTTAAACTAGTGATGTCAGCGGGAGACCCTACTGCAAAAATTCATCAATAATTGGCAGATATAGCCCACAAATCCTCTAAATTCTATGTAAAAATCATTTCTTAATGCTTTCCAAGTGTGGGCTGGTTCTCAGAAGGCACAGACACAGCACTGGCACCTTGTTAATTGAAAGGAGGGATGAGAGTACTGACATAATCTAGTCAGGGTGTAGTGAAAATAAGACAGTATGTTAATGAAATTATAACCTGAGCTAACTTTTAGTAAGCAGCTATGACAGCATGTTAAATCTTTGAAAATCTAAACTTGAGTTCTGCCTCAACAAGGGCAGCCCAAATAATAACCCGCTTGTCCTGATGGATTATTGTCAGACAAATTCCTTCTTGTGGATGTTAAGCTGAGTGTAAGCCTGCCAAGGTAAACACAGTGCATTTATCATGAAACTGAGCAGAGTGTTTGGTAAAACTAGAGTAAGCCTTTGTGTATAATGTGATTTTGATTTATTTAGTTATTTTGTCTCTAGGAGACTGGATTTCACGCTGTGAGCTGTTCAAGAAAAAGTGTCAGTGGAAAAAAGACAAGATAGTCCAGCCTCATTTTAGAAACCTCGCTGTTAAGGTTTAATCTCCGCTGCAGTTTGTTTGCATTCCACCAGCATAACCTGTTTTTCTGTGTGCCGTCAGCAACAGCGTGGAGTGGCATTGATGGCCGGATAAAGGCTGACCTCAGCCCAGTGTCCTTCTCCATGCTGGGACTAAACACCACAGGTATGTCGCCCAGTCACACACCAGACTCTTCAGCTGTGTCCACACTGGAAGCGAGACGAAGCGAGTCGGTGACACTCTCTGCAAAATAACTGCTGCCAGCACAGAGTGGGCGGGACCCAGGATAAGGTTTGCGACCTGGCAGAATAACAATGAAAGCTCATGATGCCATTGATTGGCATGTGACCTGGCAGTAAATACATTACATGGTTACCAAGGCAACCAGACGCCAGCTTCAAGGCGATTAATCGCTTCCAGTGTGGATGCTTATTGATTGATTGATTATTGTCATGGCTAGATGAATGATTCTATGTCCCTCATTAGAATTAATAAATAAAAATAACCTTCTGTCTCATACAGATCCAATTTCAAATTCAGTGGAGCTGCAGTGGGCAAGCCGCCCTAAGGTTGAGGATGAATGGTCAGGATTCAGTAAGTAGCTACGCATCAAATCCTCCTAAAAAGATTCTTCAGGCTTTCCCATCTAACTAACTTCCATCTGTATCGTGTCATTTGTTTGTTTGTTTTTTAGATGGGATGGCAGCAGCAGATCCCAGCTCTGACTGGAATGCCCCAGTGGAGCATTGGGGAAACTATGAAGAGCCCCCCGTGTTGGTGACACCAGCTCCGGTGCAGAAAGAACAGCCTGTCCCCAACAAGGTTTTTTTTGTTTGTTTTGTTTTCTGTTAATCTTGGCTTCTGTACTGTTTCTATAACAGGCTTCACATAAATTGATCTGCATGTGTTATTGTTGTGTCAGGTGTTGGAGGATGAGAGGGAAACGGAGGATCCATCCGGCGGAGAAGCCAAATCGAAAAAGAAGAGGAAAAAGAAGAAGAAAACAGAAGAGGAGACTGCATCTGACGCTCAGGTAATAAACCAAACCAAGCTGATAAAATCAGTGTCAGGTCTTCAAGTGAATATTTAACCTGTTGTAATATAATCATTTCTTGGGTTGTAGACGGTGAGCACGGCGCACGTAGTCAACACAATACCCAAACCCCAAGAGCTTCCTGCACTGCCCTCCAAAAAGCAGAATGCCAGCATATCCTCCTCTCAGAGTAGGTTTCAGCATCTCTGACTCCAAATCTTTGTTCACTGTGTTGTAATCATTTCTAAGGGCGGCTTGTTTAGATTTCATTTAAGCACAAGTTCCTATCTGTGGGTGATTAATCCATAGTTTTCACGTGACACGCCCACCTGGCGGGCAAAAGCAGTACTGTGGTTTTTGCCCTCCAGCCATCCATTGAACATCTTTCAGTTTCACTTAGCTAAAATGCCAGAGAGTTGCTGTTCTATCGGATGCACTAATCAGTATTTATTTACAGCTGCCAGAAGGGCCTAAACTATCGCACCAACTTGTCAGCACACCTCTCCTAACCCTGCCTTACAGGCCAAATTGCACCAAACCCTGCTTCCCCACAGCGACCCAGGCTGTCAGTGGCAGCTCATTTAAACTGTAGGAGTGATTTAGCTAACGTTAATACATGGTCAACTTTACTATTATGAGACAACATTAATGTGACACATTTATAATACTGAAACCTTTCTGGCCCTACACTGTAAAAGTCCAAGTTAACAAAATGTAAGATTTAAGACCATTTCTATTTTACTGTGTGCAACTCTTCTTGTAATTACGGTAGGGTTATTTTAGCCTGCGCAGTCTTTTCCTTTGTCTTTACATTAACGAATGTACTCAGGCAGGTAACATGCAAACCAGCTGAGTGTATTGTAAATCATCCCACATGATGCTGCTCAGTCAATCAGATCATTTATTCAGACCTCGTTTGAAAACAGAATAATGGGTGAAATTCAAACTGCAAATAAAGTTTTAAATTTACAAAGAAATTTACAAAATTTCAAAAAGCTCTTTTTTTTTTTTTTAGTTTGAATGCAAACCTTAATCTACTTAAAATAAGAAATTAACCTTTTTTATTATTTTATAAGATTATCCAGGTAAGTGTGAAAATGAATAAAACACATTGTTGAAACATTGTTAAATTTTACTTTCAGAGTTTTATTTGATAGTCAGTTTTTGACTATATGCAGACACCACAACTGTCAGGCTACTTTGAAATATATTGCACTGAATTATAATCCCTATTAAAATTAATGATATTCTGGACCTTTTTTGAGGAAATGTTCTGTGACTGGATGCCCTTAAATTTCAATTGAAAACCTCTAACCTTGGGATTTGAACAGCGATGCCTTTAAATCAATTTTTTTCCCCTTTAATCTCCTTGCAGAGAGGTCAGAGCAGATTGCAGAGCCTCTGAAGCCCTCCCAGAAGAAAAAGGTCAGAAGGGAAACATGAAGTCACTTCACAGGTCCAGACGAAGCATATGCAAATGATTGTTAAGCGTGTCACATGCAATAATCACCAGGTACACAGTTCAGAGATCAGTTTCACAAACAAAAAAGTAAACAAGCAGAAGGTATCACTTGCTTGGCGAAATTCAGAGATGAAATGTAGTCCTATGGACTGAAAACTTAACTAATTTGCACTATTTGCTATACTGCAAACTAGAGTGGCGTTTGGGGTGAGGTGGGCTTTTAGTGGAGGTACATATTTAATGACGGCAAAGGTGTTTTGTTTTGAGTTTTTTCTGCCCCCTCTGAGAGTGTATGTAATTGTTAACCCCAAAAAATAAAACGGGTTTTACATTTTTATTTTTATTTTTTTAACAAGAAAACCACACTTTTTTGTTCCCTGTAGTGTTGCACTTTGTTTTGATTGCTGTGCAGCAGTACCCCTATGAGTTACTGAAAGGTTATGGAACAGAGAAATCTACCTATCTCACTCACATATGTACACTGACAGATTAAGATACTCCTGCTGTCTGTAGTGGGTACGATGTGACATCCCACATTAAGAGCTGTACTGGTGTTCAGCTGAAGCCAGTGAGGCACCTTACCATTAAACACATTGATTGGTACTGATTGGTGCTACAGGACAGTGATGTAGCTGCAAATGACTTAGGCACTTGGCAACTTTGCTTTTATATATGAATACAACCAGGTGACAACCAGCCTAGTCAAGTCCTATACTGGAAAGTGTTGTGTCACCGCCATCGGTGCAGACTAACTTGGATTAATTGCAACATCATTTGAAAACCTTCAGTAATCGTAGTCTGAGAATGATGGCATTTGTTTGAAGACACATTTGTGAATGGAAGTGGTCACCCAGAGGCTGAGGGCGTTGCATGCTCAACTTCTGGGCGACCAGTCCGTCACCACAACTACTTCCAGTCGCTCACCAACATAAATAATAAATAAATGCAATCACCAGGCAACCCTAAAAAGAGGCTTCTGTCCTGTTTTTTACTCTTGCATGACTGAACCACAACTCATAGCTCTGTCAGCATACATATGGCGTGGGAATATTGTTTTGAGATGGGTTTGTTTATCCTTTTGTCTAATATTTCTGTCCTTTGAGTGCAAACGCTCTGCTGTAGGGTGTGTATTTTGTGCTTTTAATGAATGAATGAGCAGCAGCTGTGGTCCATGTCAGTTACACTGGTGTTAAAGGCATCTTAGCCGTAGAACCACGGCCATTACTGTCCAATTCCTAACTGTACACCTGCCTGACTGTATGCACAAAACACAGCTTTACTAAAAATGAATAAAAACACTTCTGTCTGAGCTTCAGGGTGTCAGGGAGAGAAAATGTTGGGTGGCTGAAAGTTAGTAAATTACAATGTATATATTCTTTTTAAATGACAGATTGGATTTTTGATATTAAACAACTGAT
>VOQK01031916.1:0-7500 GCA_015052645.1 Benitochromis conjunctus
CTCAGCTTCAAAGTTTATTCTTACACAGCTACTGTGATCAGAAAGAGACATTTGTGGATTGTTGAGCATGCATGAAAATAATTGTCCTTTAAAAGCATGACAGTTTCATTTTCACTCTACACTTTGCAGCAGACTCCAACCTCTTTTTCATTGTCTTATTGTTTCAGTGTTGTGTAAAGATGCAGTGACAGCACCTGGAACTGAGCCCTGACAGCTTTACAGCTTGGACGTCTCCAAAACAGACAAAACAGGACAACAAAGTAAGAACAGAAAGTGGCAAACTGGCTCATGTTAAAGCTTTTTGTCAGTTCACGATAAATCCTTCTTCTATCTGGATGCTGCTGCTCCCATGAACAACTGGAAGTTAGCCTGATAAACATAAACAGCTTGGATTTAAGTGTAATCCACATCTGGATGCCAAAGTTATCTTTGCCATTGCTCACATAGTTCCACACCAAGCTGTTTATTGATGAACATAATCAGATAAGGATTATGCTCATCAACTGGCCGGTGCACACTGATGTAAACAGTCACTGTGTGTGTGCACATCTGCACAAGTGTGTTGGACAAGACAGATGTTTTTCATCTTTTGAAGATCAAGTCGAATGTGCACGCAAGCATGCCTTTGTCTTTGGCAGGGTTGTGTATGTGTGTGCTGGAAAGTACAGATGTTTGTATCTTTGAGGATGTAGCGAAGCCAGGCAAGTGTGCGTGCATGTTTGTGTGTGTGTGTGCGTGCGTGCGTGCGTGTGCGTGCGTGTGTGTGCGTGTGTATCTCCACAGGAAAATAGAGATGTACGCTGTGTGCGAAAGAGTTTATGTCAATAGATTTAAGAGATTAAGTTACTTCAGAGTCTTTTAATCTTTGCTCTAGCTCCGTCTAAACACACAGGAACCGTGGATATCACCACATAACACAACACACAGCAGGGAGAGAGTGCTGAGGTTGAGCGACAGGCAGCAAGAGAGGACTTAAGGAGGTCCACAGAATGAGATAGAGGAGAAGTCAGCAGATAAAGGGAAAAGGAAAATGGGAAGAAAGAGACAAAGAAAACCCACAAAAATAATCTTAAAAGTAACCAGTCTCAATATTTTATAGTATTTCCTGATATAGAAGTTGTGTGTCTTCCTCTGTCTTCTTGGTGTCTTCACATGGTATAGTTTTGTTTTTTAAACACAGACTACAAACAGATTTCCGTTCTTGCTGCCCTCCTGCAGCAAATAAGTATACCTGTATTTTTACTTGTCATTGTGAAAATGAAAACAAAAGAGAATCTCAAGCACACGCTGTAACTGCATCATATAGATAGGATGCCAAACTATCCAACAAAGGCACAAAAAACAGATAAAACATCCTTCCATCTTCAGAAAGACAAAAGAAGAAACATTGAAAAACGCATGGGAGAGCTGCTTTACTGCCAGATAGAGACTTCGTTTCCATTTCCATTAAAGCGTCGAAGAACAAGTCATCAATTACTCTGTAACACCTGAAAACAAACGGGAGTAAATGGGGAGACGAGTGGAGAGAAAAAGAGTAAGGCAAAGCTTAAAAGTCTATGTGTTCATCCATCCTCTTCCGTTTATCCAGTTCAGGGTCACTGGGAGGCTGGAGCATATCCCAGATCACCAGTCTGTCACAGGGCTAATGCACATTGAGAGAAACTCAGATGTTTGGGTTCAAATTAAAAAAATAACACTATAAACACATCACAGTGTTTCAAACTCTGGGGGGTGGGGTGGGGGGGTCGGACATCATGAGTCATGTTTCTAGATAAATTTGCAGGAAAATGCAGGACAAATAAGGCAAAAAGTTGTCGAGGCTTTCTACTATTTTTTCCCATCTGAGTATTTCCCCCCCACTGACCCCCTCGTTATTGTGTGTCACCATCTCTCTTTCCTAACATGCCAATGCCTCCTTTGCTCTGCAGACTCTAACTCTAAACACTTTGTCAGAGCAGACTGCTAGCTGATGTCCAGCTCAGTGCTAATTCACTCACTGTTAAAACAATGGTTCAAATGACCTGGAAACAGAAACCTCAGCATGTGGTATGGACACGAGGGACTGATTTTGCCAAATGATTGAAACATTAGTCACCGCTGTGATGCTTTTAGATGTTTATGTTATTCAGACACTTCAGCAGGGAAATGGCCACACACCAAAACAGAAAAGTGTGACATATTTACCCTGACATAATTCTCTCTTCCTTTGTTCTCCACCCCCTCATTATAATGAGAGAATTTATGATGTCTCAAGCCAAAGATTCCCCATGTGGACGAGCCGGCCAGAAAACAACCAGATAAGTTGACTGTGCAGGCAGAAATTACTCAAGACTTGATTATTAAATGCACAATTAAGTGGCTTCTAATGGGAATGTGAGTCTGTCACAGACGCATGGCAGACCCAAACACACTGTCACACTTAAAAACACTTTATTTCTCGGTTGCTGTTCTTATAATACTCTCGGCTGCAGCTTTGCAGCTGCCAGCCACACATACACCAACAAAAACACAACACTCAGGACTCAGTACTATTTTATGCAGGGGCGGTGTGATGAGCTGATGCAGCTCCGGTGCGTCGGCCTCTCCTGATGCCGCGCCACAACCACGCCCGCCACAGAGTCATTGCCTCTAAAATGTAGGCTGTAGACGGAGGGGAACTCGGCACCCAGGAATAACAGAGCATTAAGCTTTCTAATGTGTCAATATTGTAAAAACTAAACCTAATCAGGTCATTTTTGTACGTTCAGCAAACCAAAGCACTCCACCTGTTTATTTTATCTGTTATCTGAAGTGGAAACACACATATCTGTGTGTAGGACCAATGAACCAATGAAAGACATGATGACTTTTTCTGTGAGGACAGATTACTGTGATAGTTTAGTGCTTCTTCTGCTTGGCATTCAGTGTGTACCCATAATGTTTTGTGAAGAGCGCAGAAAGATAAACAGTGGGGGATATTGTGTTTATACTGTGCTAGTTTGCTTTGCCCATTGGTGGCTGGGTTCTTTTTTCTTTAGAGAAAAAAACATTTCTCCCCAATTGGTTATAGGATTAAAAAAACAGCTTCATTTTGTTTTCATTCTCTAATATCTCTATCAGCTCCAGACCCACCCATCCACCCATCCACCCATCCATCCATGCATCCATCCAGTTCACCACTCCATCACAGGGCAAACCATCAGATCATCATTCATGCTCACATCCCCAGTATTAGACCACACTGTTTTGGGTTTTGCCACAGCGCAGTGTAGATTTTTGAGGAGCTGCACCAGTCTGCAGCAGCACAGCACTCATCACATTACTGAAGCTTACAGGAGAGAGTAGGTTAAAGACCCAGCAGCTACGCTTGCTATTTTAGGAATGTCATGAGCTAACAGTGTGTACGCATGTGCACCTCCATCCAAAACAACATAGTTCTTCAGCCTGGGGGACATGAGTCATCTCTGACCTCTGACCCATCCAAAAAGAGCCAGCCAATTACATTTCAGTTGGAAATGAGCCAGAAGTGTTAACCAGTGTCAGTGATGATCTAAAACCAGACATAAACAGCTTAAGTATTAGCAAATGTTTCAATTTAAATAGAAGATAATTAAATGTTTCAGATCCCTTCACACTATCTTTTTTCTCATCTTGCTGAAGAATCTCTTTCATCTGCTGATTTATTACAACTAGCACAACATTCATAGATAGGTTTGCTCTCGAGAAGATAAATGATTTTTTTTGTGGTTCTTGTTTACTTGGAAATTGGGTGAAAATCCCCGAGGAGCATTCAAAGTAATTTAAAGCTCTCCTCTAATTATCACGGATTATATCTGAGCCAGACACCGTTGGGACTTAGCAGAGGGCGGGGAAAATGATGGAAATATATATTTCTATATAAGAAAGACAATTAGAGAAAATAAAATAAGGCTAAACAAAATAAAGAGATGGATGAAGAAAACGAGAAAACATGTTTTCTCTAATGACTAATGCACGAGAGACAAGACAATGACTGAACAGGAGAAAACAGAAACTCGCACACTCGGAGGAATTACTGACAGAGACTTCCAGGCACAGACCCAGGCACAGACCCAGGCACAGACCCAGGATTTAAAGGAGTTAGGAGTCCCATGGGCCAGAGCCTTTAACAAGTTTAAAGTAACTGTTAATATTTCTTCTTAGAAAATTAATCACAGGGCAGCAGTGAGATGGAAAATAACCAGAAAGAGGTCTCTAAACAAACGGTTAAAGTGTTGCAAAGGTAAGATTCGATTCGATGAAAGACTAATGTGAATGACTGCTGCCTTACCCTGCAATATTTGCAGTGATGTGCATGTGTGGCTTCTTGTAGGTTATAGCATGTATGCACCTCAGCTGTGTTCAAAAGTCGTTCTGGAAGACACTGAGAACTTATTTTGTTATGTTTGAATAAGGAATTGTCAAGAATGATAAATTTGTTTATTTATTTACCTTTTCTAAATACAATTTGGCCCGTGTGGGCTAAAAGACAGTTTTGACATGGAATCGTTCTCCTTGTCCTCGTCGCTCGACCAAAGTAAAATCGAAAGGCCCTCGGTTACACCCATTCAATATTCTAAATTAAAAAGTGCGCAACAGCTTTGACACAGTGAGTCAGCATCTCAACTAAATTCAGCACCACAGTCAGAAATCTCTAAATGCCAGAGGGTGCATTTTAATAACAGATATTGCATTGTCTCAGTGCTGGGATGGAACCGTGTCCATGTCATGTGGTGCAAAATCTATGGAGCTACAGAGGAGGTTCTGCCAGAGAACCTCCTCTAATACCACATGGACCCCGACATCCTGCAACTTTAAGTGATGGTTGCAACAAATTAGCAAATGCAATTCGAATTCCCTTTTTAGGCCTCCTGAGAAAGAATGTGCTCATAGGATGAGACATGCCTATGGTCCCATAACTACTCGGGATTTCCTATACATCCATTACAAACGTGTCTCATTGGTGGCTCTGGCTTTTCTCAGTGCGATCGACAAAAGTAACAGAAGACTACAATGCCAAACCCGAGCGAATGTGGAAGTGGAAATGAGCTTAATTACGCCGAGCTGAATGAGAGTGATTACCAGTGAGCACCAACCACATTTAAAACACGCTGTCAAACAGCCACACCCTGCAGGGGAGGAAATTAAATCCTTCGGAGGTTTGCATGGAACTTTGTGCGTGTGTGTGTGTGTATGCACGCGCACATGTGTGTGTTTGTGTATTTGGCATGGTCACAGAGCTGTTAGCTTGCAGCAGACCCTCACAAGGGGCCTGCACATCATGTGTGGTAGAAAACGCGCACGTATACACACAAGCAGACACATTTCAGACACTTATGTGTTCACATGCTCACACACGTGCACATCCAAACTCACACAAAAACATACAAAACATACAACGGCCCCAACCTCCCACCTCCACACCGCATGGGACCCAGTAAATCACTTGCAGGTCACAGCAAACTTTTTAAGACCAGATGGCACCCCAGCCTTCTTTCAGACAAACACCTCAGATACCACACACACACACACACACACACACACACACACACACACACACACACACACACACACACACACACACACACTTCTCTCCTCTTTGTTCCCCTTCAAATTTTCTTATCTCTTGAGGAACGTCTTTCCCTCATTTCTCATTCAAATCACATTCCAGGCAGAATTTATTCTTTGTTCTTTTCTTCAGTAAAAAATAACCCAAACCTTTAATTACAGCATTTTCTTTCTTATTTGATTAATATAATTTTCCACTGTTCTCAGTTGCATTTGCTCAAGTTGTTCCAATAATTCATTTTTCAATCACAGTGAAACGTGTAGATTTTGATTCCCACCAACAGCTCCAGCAGCTGCAGTCAGTGACCTGCACCTCCTCCAGCTAACAAGCAGCTAATTAGTCATTGGAGAAATCACTGGTGTGAGGCCTGGCTGAATGGACTCAGCGGGATGTAGAACTGATCATAAAATAAATAAGCAAATTTAGAGTGCAAATAATGTAATTTCATGACTACAAACTACAGATGAGAAATAAATTGTGCTTGTTTTTTTAAAAAGAATAACGTGGACGAGGCTGATTAGCTAACTTGATAACAACTTGGGTTTCACGTGTTCACGGGCATTACAGGTATTTATATTCTGTAGGAGCAAGAGTGATTAGAAAATCATACCAGGAAAAAAAGAATCGATAGTTTAGCCAAGAGAAAAGAGAGAAAGATCGAGGTTGTTACCCACGTGTTGTCTGCAGTTCCTCCTGACACAGGTCAGTCTCTTTCTATTTCAGGTTTGATGTAGCTCAGTTACCACAGCTGTGTGAACACAGCTCTCCAAACACAATAAAGTATAACTAACATTTGTGTTTAAGTTCCAAGCAAATTGGATCACAGCAGCAAACTGATAATAATAAACCATACCGTAACTAGAATATCCATCCAGTCTCTAGGCTTATCCAATTCAGGGTTGCGGGGGCGGAGCCTATCTCTATCTGTCTTATGGCAAGAGGCAGGGTACATGCAGGACAGGTCGCCAGTCTATCACGGGGCTAACACATAGAGACACACAACCATTCACATCAGATAACCTAACACTAACTGCATATCTTTGGACACTCCACACAGAGAGGCCCCAGCCTGGTGGTGAACTTCTTTCTGTGAGGCAACAGTGCTAACCGTGCTGGCCTTAACTAACTGGCCAAAATATTTCAGTTATTTTTAATGTCATCAGTTAAACCTCTGCTTCAACATTAAAACTTTGTTTTGGAACAGCAGTCGTGAACGTACAAATAACAAAGGTGGCCAAGCACACGAATGAATGCCTCATCATTTTTTAATCAGTAAATTTGTTTTTACATGTTTTAAGCTGCAGAACAAAATGTTCAATTTCAACTAATCAGCATCAGTTTTTGTTTGATTTATTTTATGTGCTAATTACAATTGCACAGGTGTCGTGGTTAACACATACGGTTGGCAAGCGAAAGGTTGTTGGTTTGACTCCAGCTAGAGACACAAATTCTCTTTGGAGTTGCGTCAAGAAGGATCTCCAGCATAAACCTCATAAACCTCAAACATGTGAAGCTACCACCTATAGCGATCTGTTGTTGCAGTAAAGTATTTTATAAGAAAATAAACATTTTAACGAGTGAATGTGCTTTGTGTGTCCACATGAGAGCAACTGTAGAGAAATGATTCAGAAAGAAGCTCGGCTAGAAAGTAGCTACTAGGTATAACGGCCATCCTGTGAGTACGTCCTTAATAGACTTGAACATTTGCCCTGTGGGGTGGCCGACTTTTGCCCCTTAGCCTTTTCAGTGGCACTGTCAGAGAACTGCACGTCTTTCTTGTACCTCTTGTTGTTAAAGTAGGGAGTAGAGGTGAAAAGTAAGGCTCTAGCAGGTTGGCCCATATTCACAATTACTACTGACTAAAAAGCACAACAAGGTGCACATGCAGCTTTATAAATCAGACCAGAAGAATGCGTATTCGTATTTCTGTCTCA
>VOQK01031926.1:66308-80635 GCA_015052645.1 Benitochromis conjunctus
ACGTGTATAGAGCTACTCGAGACACTATCCAAGTTTTTTTTTTTTTCCTTCATATGCGAGATGCTCATATGACAAGCCTGCTGCACATTAGCCCAGTGATTTACAGAGTTTGGCTGTGGCGCCAACCTCACCCCCTCCTGCTTCGTCTCTCTCGCTGGTTCATCCGTCTTTGGTTGTCCATTGTATTTGGTCTGGTTTAGATTCTCAGTTTGATGGCTTCACTGCTGGAGAGAGAACACATGTGCGAAGCGGATGTGTTGCCTCGCGTTTTCACAGCCAACTCCCTCACATCTCGCCAGCTGTCACTGTCACATTGAAAACTAGAACCTAATATTTTTCATGCCTTTTATGCGCTACATGGAATGGCACTGCGTTCCCATCAACATTTAAAAATAACATCAGAAATAATCCCGAGGTGCAAAAATGAAGTCGGAACAGACAGACAGCTCTGAGCTTATGATTACCATATTTTCAATGGGGACTCTGTCCTTGTGTGGCGTTCATGGCTTTTAATGGCCACGCATTCATTTAGTCTTACACAAAGGCATCAAACAAACGTAGGCTGTAACGGATTGGCGTGTTTTTTCTTTTTTTTTTTGAACAGAGTGTGTGGCTTGAAAGGCTTTGGACATCAAGTTGTCTGTCAAGACACTTTCTTTGTTACAGTGAAATTATGCTGGTTTCTGTTCTCAATTGGTGAGGCTGTCCTAGTCTATTCATCATCCTCTGCTGTTGCCATTCAGTGTACAGTCAGCATATACAACAGTCCAAGCCTTTTGTGGTCTCTCTTGGAAACCAAACATGAGTAACAGACCTTTTTTGATTGGTTCAGGAATCATATTTTTTTCTAGTTATTATTAAATTAGAAGTTGTCCTGTGTGACCCGGTGTTTTTTATTTTTTTTTAGCAGTGTATGCGAGGCTTGCCCCTTTCCAGATCCCTAAACAGCAGCCAGCATTTCTGGTTTATTCAGCAGCTCTGTTCGTCAGCCCACAGCGGTGGCATCAGGAACCGGGACGTCATCTTCCTACTTAGCTGGAACGCTGACTTTCTCCCATCTCTTCTTTAGTTTTGTCATTTATCAGCTGATGAATGAAAATGACTAAACTCTGCTCTGTAAATTATTTACTTATTATTTACGGGCACCGCGAACTAGCTTTTGCTATAAATGCAGTGGCGTGTTGCCTGGTTCATGTAACGTATTTATGTCTATGTAAACTAAACTAAAAAAATGAAAACATGCATTTGCTGAATAAGGACAAAGTACTTTACCTCTCTGGAAGTCTCCAAGCTATGCTAGATAATCTAGTCAAGTGTTGCTAGCTCTTCCCCCTCCAGCACCGCACGGGCACACTGATGTTGTTTAATTTTTTCTTCATTTATATGGTGTTCTTCATGTGATTGCTTCAATTAGATTGGTTGGCTCACTAGTTTTGTCTGGTTTAAAACAAAACTAGTCCCCATTAGGCTATTTTGGCTCTTTTTTTTATACAGTAATAATACCTCGAGGCTACTACAGTCTTGGCCATGAGCTAGCACAGTTTGTTGTAGGTTTCCTTTCAGAAATCGGTCTCAAACTGGCACATGTTTTTGGTTTCAAATAAAATAAAAATCAATCGACTGCTCCTCTGTGCTGCTGTACTGTTCCTGGTTGACTGGAAACATCACTTGTTAGTGATTAGGTAAGACAAAAAGAAAATGAGCATAAACCTTCTGGCAAAAGTAAACTGGCAAACGCGAACAATATGTGAGACTGAGTGAACCAGCTGAGACAAAAAAGGCCTTTTACAGTACAGAGAGCTCTTTTATCTGTTCCATGACCTTTTATTTCTTGATGACATTCCTGGCCTGACCTTCTTTATCCTGCACCTGCATATCTTTATCTTTTATTGCTTATATTGAATTATCTTTTAATATTCTGCATTGACTGTACAGTAGGTATTCTTTCTCTAGGTATCTTCTCCAGAAATGTCTCACATTTGAAATGTTGCTCTGTTGGTTTGTTAGCCTACAGAGCAAAAGCAGCAGGTCTCCGGAGCAGATCTCTTAGAGATAGTGTTTCCATAGATTTGATCACAGATCAAGTATCTGTCACATCTACAGTTCTCCGTGTACAAAAGGAAAGCATACAGTTACTCTACGCGGATTGGGTCTCTGGCAGAGATACCTGATCCAGGTAAAACGTGGCAGTTGATACGTTGAGCCGTCATTACAGTGTGTACAAAATCAGAGGAATCAAGTTTTCTGTAAAAAAAAAACCAAAATAAAAACCGTTGCATCTGTTTGGGTTTTATTATGTTCCAAATAAGTTTTGAATATTCTTTGGTTATTATTACATTTGATATTAGACCGTGTGATTGTGAGCTTTGCTTATCCAGCAGAAAGAAGTCAGACTTCGAGGGTCATGTGACCATGTGATTGTTTGTTTGTTTGTTTGTTTTTCCAGTGCGACTGTTTAAAACACAATGAGCCGTTTGGCGCTCGTTAACAACAGACCCTTTAGGTAGAGTTCCCACAACTTAAACACTAAGATAACTGGGTCACAGTGTTGATTTACAAGCTCATGCAAGCTTGTGTTTAAGTGCTACAACTGCTAAGGTATTACATAAACACTTAAAGAGTGCAGTTGTACAGTAGTGAGCACTGCCTCTCTACAGGATGTGGTTGGCTGTCCGGTGTTCTACCTTCTACTTAAATGCATGACACCCTAGAGTATCTATGTTGCGGTTGGCAGCTTTGTTGTTGCTATGTTTTGTTTTTTTAACGCAACAACACTACATGTGTATCAACCGCAGAGTTTGATAGTGCGACCGGTCAGACCGTGAGGTGGCAAACGCTGCTGCTTTTTTGTGCCGCCTGTCAGATGCCTGTCTGATTTCCCCGAGCCGTCTCTACTCTGCTGTTGTCTGAGGCAGGCGGAGGGAGGTAGCAGTGTGACAAAGTTTATTCAGATCAGCTGGAAATCTTTGGCTGCTCGACATTTATCAAGCTACTGTAAGCAAGTACTGTAAGGCCCTGTGCAGCTGTGAAGCTGGAAAATAATATTATGGTGAATTTTACAGAGTGCATTTGGTGTGTGTATTTGGATCCTGCTGGTGAAAATGCTCAGTGAAGGTATTTTCAGTCGCCAACAAGGTTCTCTAAGTAAACAGGAGTCGGTGGAATGACCAAGGCAAGCTTGTGGTGTTTTCTTGGGTTGACTGCTCCTGGGAGGGGTGGTAACATTATCCTCACTTCACCTGTCTCTTCTTTGCTCCACTCCTTGGAGCCCCCCCCCACACACACACACACACACACACACACACACACACTAACTAAACAGAGCACAGAGGCGAGAATGTAAATTGAAAAGGCTGCGATAGCTGAAGCTATGTACCACTAGCGTACTTGTGTTTGGGTACAGATACTACAGTAATACTTCATCTGACATTTTTTAATGGGGGGGGGGGGGTTCAATCTAGAATCACCAAATAACCTTTAGACTGTGGGAGAAAGCTGGAGAGGACCCACAGAGGCCCCAGCTGCCCAGTGGATTCAAACCCCAGAACCTTCTTGCTGTGTACTGACCACTGTGCTGCCTGCTTTTCTTATTAACTGTCATATACTGTATGCACTGTTAATATGGCACATGCTCCTTTTAGCCATAGTTTAAAATGATAAAAGAAGTAATCCTTAAGACAAAAGGTTTCAGACTTCTCTAAATATTCGGTTTCAGACTGCTTCTTTCTACTTTAGGCTCTTTATGATGTCACTAAGAGCAGACATCCCTATAGTCATCTCATACACCCTGCCCACTTGTCATTCCTACCTTCTAATTGTGAGATGCAGCCAATTAGATCAGAGTTTAAGTAGCAAAAACGAGCAACTTTTCCGTTCTCGACAATCATTAATTTGTGATTCTTCTGTGTCCTTGAAGATGCTGTCACAGTGCTCTGTGACCTCATAATCATTACACCAGTTCAGATAACCAGTCATGAATAAAGTGTTACTGAGAACATGCAAAGGTGACATCTGCTTTTGTTGACGCTGTCATGGCTGACAGCGAGCACAGCCCTGGTAGTTTACAAAGGACAGCATTATGAAAGAACAAAGTATTTATCAGATCAAAGAAGAAGTGAACAAATCCAACATTTGATGCTAGACACTGGTGCTTGGTAGTTTTTAATATCTGGTGCTGTGCATGTGTACTGAAGTGTCCTGGTTGAATGTCTGTGCTGTGAATGAGAACTGGGCTTGTTTTTTCATTTTGTTCGCAAGATCCTGTTTTGCCAGCTTTGCTGGGTTTGGGTTGTGCTTGACTCATGCAGCATGTAGTTAGTGCTAGGAGGAGCACTGCCCTGACCTCACCCACACATGAAGAAGTGCTAAAGGACTAGACCGGGTCACTGACTGCAGGGTACACAAATATCTCCCATACCAGAGGGAAATCTCTTTCATTGTCTGTGGTCTTGTCTCCTGTCGTAATCACAATCATTAGTGGAAAATGTGAGTGACCATAGGTCAGCCCACTTTGAGCAGCTTGTTTGTTTCTCAGAATGGTTTCTGAGTGGAAAGAGACCTAACCATTGGCTGGGAGGATGTTGGACGAAAGCTCGTGTGGCTTCATGGTGCGCAGTAGTTTTCATGCTGCAGCAGGAAGTCATCCCATTCTGCGTCCCCTTCAAATGTCCACTTTGGATTACATGTCCTCGGACAGAGTTGAGATCAGTTCTTCCTTCATTGCTGGAAACAGCTAGCCTCACTCTGTCTGAGGGTTAAACAATAAATAAATTAATAACAGTATTTCAGAAGCTGAATGCTGAAAGGCTAAAATCATCCTTTTAAGTGTCTCAAGATGAATTTGACCTAAACCCTTTAACTCATTGCTCCCCTGCATAATGCCTCTGCAAATCTGCTTCGTGATAGAGCAGCAAGGCTTTTAAAATATCTGTCCTGTCAGAGCGAGCCTGTTATTAGCCACTTTGATCTTCCTTTTAATGACCCCCTGCAGCTCCCTCTTTAACACTGTTAGACTTAGTAAAAGGCCACATTTACATGTAATACCATCTGACCTGCAGCTGGCTCTGACACAGGCCTGTCTGTGGCTTCACTTGTTGAAGCTCTTGCTGTACTGTTGGCACAGACTTGCTGTGGTTGCCTCTCCATCGGGGACAATGCACTCTCACATCAGAGTTCATAGAAGAACAGGCAGCAAGGTAAACTGCCCTATTATCATGGTGAAGTACATAATCCTGGAGTGTACACACCAGGGCAGTATTAAAAGGAGGAGATAAGCAAAGACAAAGGTTGTGTTTACACTAAGTTCTGCTACAGAGTTCAAGTTTTAAATGTTTTATTCTAACATAGGGTTGGGCGTGCTCTTTAAGACGTTCCCTATAGACTGGGGCAGGGCCTTGCCACGTGGCCAGACAGTTATGCAATTTTATTACATAGGAAAATATATGGTGAGAAGCAGAAGTGCAGCTGTCTTGCAGTGATTTTCCAGTCACCCTCTTACCCACTTCTCTGATATACTTAGTGAATGATAAAAAACAAAGTGTAAGACTAATGTTTTTGTGACAGTGATTGATTTGTGTGTCTTTCAGTTAACTTTATTGGCCAACCAT
This sequence comes from Benitochromis conjunctus, assembly GCA_015052645.1. Lineage (NCBI taxonomy): Eukaryota > Metazoa > Chordata > Actinopteri > Cichliformes > Cichlidae > Benitochromis > Benitochromis conjunctus. The sequence continues at coordinate 71,915 of VOQK01031926.1, forward strand.
TTGCCTTAATTTGCTTTTGCACTTCACCAATCTCCTAGAACTCAATGGGCTGTAATTTTAAAATCAAGAGGAATATTTTCTCATACTGAACATGTTAATTAAAGCAAAGACGCTCACGAGAAGCTTTAAACAGCAGGAAATAGCAGAGTATGATACTTTGGTAGATAAAGCAACATTATTACTTTGTCCTTTTTTATATATATTGTGCAACACGAAGGATATGCTCCAGTAGAACTACCTCATGAACATCAGCTTTCTGAAATGCAACGAGTTGAAGCACACTGCACTAACCATTTGTGTATTTGCAGTAGGTTTAAAAACATTTCACTGCACTGCTGTTGCAGTTTTCTGTCTGTCTGAAAGTAGATGCGAAAGTAGGCTTTAAGCCGACTGTGGCAAAGCAATTGCAGAACTTTGACCCAAAGGCAGCGTCTCTTTGAGATTTTCTTACTTGAGAGAAACAAGATAAATGGTCCTCCATAAGCACATTTAAAAGCATTCTCATTTGTAATAATGCAAATGACTAAAAATCCAGCTCGATGTTAATGGTAGCTTTCCTTTTTTGAAAAACTATGATTTATCTCTGGTAGTATAAATTTCTACTTGTGCAGCTTTTAACACAGTCCTGCTGCCAACGGTTTGACGAGAACATGTGTTTCTGTTTTAACTCCTATGAAGGTCCCTCTAAACTTCTCAAATTGTTTAAACAAATGACATGTTCTTTCCGATTTGTTTTAAAAAGTCATTTTCTGTCCATACATGCAGCTTCATAGTTTACGTAAGAGCAGTAGTCTCTTTGGAGGATACTTTGAGATTTTTTTTGGGGAAAGATAAAAGAAAACTTTTCTGTTTTACCTTTGCTTCCTTTCACTTATTGCACCTGCCCCACCCCCACTGTTTCTTAGGCCTCGCTCGCTCTAGAGTAAAACTAGAATGGCAAGCTCCATGTGACTATGAAAAACCAGTGGTTGGCGAGTGATTGCATTGGATTTCTTTACCGTTTGTGACTGATTGCAAATTGTTGGGGTGAAACATTTTGGCCACAAGGCAATCACACAGTTTGGCTGTTCATTTCTATGCAGGGAAGGAGGCATCTTGTTCCATTTATGGAGATCAACAGATTTTGGAGCTTCAGAGTCAATAAATATGCAAAAATCTTGAATGCGTGTTACAGCATCATGTACCGCAAGTTCTAATTCGAATGTTGAAGTGAATGACATTCAGCTATGGGTTGATGTTTTCATGCAGGAGTGTGGCTGCTCCTCAGTTGCAAAGCCTCTTGCTACAAAGCTGGTCATTAATGAACAAGCTTCATCTTTTTGTTCATGAATTCATATATAATAAATCTGTGATTGCTCCTGATGTGTGGATTCTGTGCAGTCTACCGATGGTCAGTCCGCCCAAGCTCCAGTACTGCACCACACATCTGAGGTAGATGGCAACCGATTTGCAACTGATCACAATTAAAGAGGTATTATTGAGTATGATTACATGTAGGTGCCAACTTGACCCAGTTCAGTTGAATATTAAAAGCAGACTGACTCTGTCTTATTGCCGTCTTATTCCCATTTTATCAGCGTCTCGATGAACCAAAGTGTTAAGTACACCAAAGTGCATCAAGACAGCAACTGACTGTAAGAGGTCTCAGGTCCCTGTCTCTGAAGCAATCAGTTGAAAGATACTGAAATGGTAAATGGACTGATTCTTATATAGCGCTTTTCTACTCTCCCAGAGTACTCAAAGCACTCTATACAACATGCCACATTCACCCATTCACACCCATTCTAGCTACCATTCGCACACATTCATACTGCATGCGTCGGAGAGCAACTTGGGGTTAATATCTTGCCCGAGAATATTTGGCGTGCACTAGGGGGAGCCAGGGATCGAACCACCGACCTGCTCTACCTCCTGAGCTACAGCCACCCCGCGTAAAAGTCGCTGTCACATGCTTACAGTAATTTTGGTCATGCCATGGTCTCCAACCATTGTTTTCTCCTGTGTAACTGCAGCCTCATTCAAACTTCACTCACTTTTGCACCACAGTTTTGCCCCGTTTCTTCCTCTTTGTAATCGTATCTGCAGAGACCAAAGTTGGCACATGCAAAACTTGAAAGAGAATGAAACTTTGTATTTCTCTGCTTTGCACTTTCAAGTAAAGAATGAGCCACAAAATAGCCCCCCCGCCCCCCCAAAAAAACAATCTCAAAGCTATAAACAGGAAAGTGCTAAACACAGTCTGTGTGTGTGGTGGGGATTTCTGCGGCAGTATGTTGATACCATAATTTTGCTGACATAAAGATCTGTGAAATTAACGTTTTGTATGTTGAAGTTTTTTGTAAACCGAGCGTCTCAGCCTCCTTGCATGTTCTCGTTGTCCTTCCTGTAAACATCTCCCCCTGAGATAAAGACTGCCAACTTGAAGCACTTTCTAGTTTAAGAGCTCAGTGTTATCTGAAATGTTCTGATGCCAAAGCTGATGCAGGAAATTTGAAAGCGATAGCTAAATTATTTTTTTAACAACACTTAACCAGAACCTTTGCTTTTTTTTTTTATGTTGTCACAGCCTCTTAAAAAACAAGACCCAGCTAAACTGATGTGTATAATGTAAAATGCCATTCATGTACACATTTAAACACAACAGAGACTCGAAAACACGAAAACACAGCTGAAGTCCAGGAGCTTGAGTTTTTACTTTTTTATGCTTCCTCAAATATCGCAGACCCTGAACATGGGATTTCCACATGTCACTATAAACTACATCATCATCAAATAGGATGCACAACCTGTCACACCAGGCAAAACCTTGTGGCAATCTTGAAATATTTGCAGGAGGAGCATTTCTGAGCCCGAATGGCATTGCAGAGTGGGACGATGGTGCAATGAGAGCTGAAATTTCCTTAGTCCCGGCTGTTAGCGGCACCTGCTAATGTCCTTTAATGTAAAGGACTAGTTTGGTGCCAGATTTTGCTCGTTCTACCTGATCAATGCAGTCCTTGCATGCATGGTGTTTGGTAAGAGTCAGGTCAGTACACAATCTGAATTATCAGCCCACTAACTGAGCTGCAGTGTGCTGGTTCAGCAATCCCATGCGCTAACATGATTCTTTAGCCATGTGTTTGTATACGCTATCGTTACTGTACAGTTTTTTTTAATTAGGTGATAAACTGGGAGAGAGTCAATGATTTTCTATGGAATGACTCTAAGGAAAAAATACATTGATATTTACATGTACTAGCCAGGAGTCTAGTAACAGCATTTTGAAGCAACTGTAACGTCACAGTACCTTCTATCCACTTTAAGGTTTAAATGTTCTAATTATATTTTCACTGAATGTCTCATGTGACTTTAAATATTCTGTGTTAGGGTAAAACTCAGGGTTAGGTTAATACTGGATATGCAGTGACGTTTAGTTGAGGTAGAAATAAACTGTTTGCTTGTACTGTTGACATGCGGGCAGAACTTTTGATCTTTTGACCTGGCCCCCGTCATGCCGTCAGTATCGTCAGAGGTCAGAGACGAATGGGAAAACTCAACAACGCGTTGTCCTTTTACAGAGATGCATCGCAACCTTGTGTATGAGTTTGCACTGCAAAAAAATCTGTATTACAATAAGTCATGAATTCTGCTGCGGTGCATTACTTTACAGTACACTAAAAGCTTATTGTGCTCAGTATCACAACATTAGGTTAAACATTTAGCCGCTTCAGATTTAAATGCAGATGCAGATTTACACAAAGTGTGCCAGCTCTTTCATCTGTGCTCTCTAGAAACGTCTGTCAGACTCGCCTCTTCTTCGTGAAGAAAATGAAAGCAGTATTTAGTGTGGTTGGTTCATGTGGTTACATAACGCTGCCATTTTAAGCGTGTATTTATTTTTGCACACATATTTGAGGTCTGAATAATGAGGATCGATATGCGTTGATTAACAACAGTTAGCAGATGGCGTTAGTATTTAATACGGACCGATTATGTATTTATCAGACCTTCGTGAAGACTTTAAGTAAATACAGTTCCAGTGATAAGTTGGCTGTTTCATGCCTGGTGTGATTTCTTGTATGCATGGCTGCTCTTTAAAATCTGTAGACACTCCACTTCTGCTTTTCTGAGTGACATCACCGTCCCCGGTGTGTATTCTCCAGAAACACAGTGTTTGCTTATTATGCAGCGATGAATACAGAGTTAGCATTTCCTTTGCCATGTGTGACATCATGTGGTGAGTCACAAGGTTTCTCACCGTTTTGTGTGGCCGAATGCGGCACATGACCTCAAACGTCAGCTCCTAATTGTCAGTGATTGTGCTATAAAACATCATGGATTTAAAAGGGAGTTTATTACGTGTCACGTATGTATGAAAGCTTAAAAACGGGATCCCAGTGGCTTCTTTACAGATGCCCACGTGACTGCTGTGAGTCAGTGTATGCTCTGGGCACATGTGGCGATGTTTCAAAGGTTAGTCGGACTCGTGAAATTACAGTCAGCAAACGTTTGATTGTTAAAGTCATCATGTGGTGGAATCTGCAGCATCAGACAACTCTTCAAGTCTCCCAGCCTCTCATCACATATGTTCTTAAGGCGCTAACTAAAGAACTCAGTGCACCACAGTCTCTGCAGCATGCTGGGTTATGCTAATGACATGGCTGCACAAAGGAACTGTCTGCTTTAATTATGGAAGTGTTGGACTCCTGGCTTCTGCTCTCGTTTCTTTTTTCCCTTTTTTTTTTTTTGATAGTCCTTCGTCTTCCTCCGCGCACTTCCTTCCACTGTCCTTTGATTTTCCCCTCCCCTGCACAGTGAGGAGAGGTGGGCTAATCCTCTGTATCAAATGTGTCACCTACTCTAAGCAGGAATGAATAGGCCCTAGATTACCACCAGACACTAATCGCATTTAGCCTTCACGATGATAGCTTCTGTTCTGGGTTGGGCACTGAGGCCAGTGTTACTTGACGCATGTCTTGAGTTGTGGTCGGACACAGCTGTTGTCATGCACCTGTTGTGGTTGTGCTTCTTCCTTCCTTTTTCCTTCCTGAATTCTGTGGAGGTCATTGTGGGATTATAAATTCAAGGTTTGCACAGATGGAGGGGAGTTTTGTTTACATAGGAACAAAACCTTATAGAACTGCTGCTACAACACTGCAGACAACTGTGTCTGAAGGTCCAGCAAGATTTTTTGTACTAAAAGCTGATCAGTAGTTGAGTTCTGTGGACCAATCATTTCTGAGCAGACTTTGGTCAAATGATCTGAAGATCCAAAAAGGAAATACAGTTACACCAAAGTGCTGTTTCTAAACCACTGGCTATTGCTTTTAAACTTGTATCAGCATCAGAAAACAATAACTGACTCACAAAACAGGAAATTTCAGACCCTAGATGTTGAGATGCGTCGATTATAAACGTATGAGTGCCAGTTTATTTCTAAGAACTGACTGCTTATATTAAAAAAAAAATCAACTTTTCTTCAAAGCAAACTATCATTTTTGTAATAAAATAACTTATTCAGTTTTACAACTTCCCCCTGCATTGAGTTACAGTTTCTTAGCGGTTTTTAAAATACCCTCGTTCTTCTGGGTGGAGGTGATTTTAATTGTTTGATTAGGTTTGCTGTTACAAACGTTTTCATGGTGGTCCCTCTGTGGTTTACTTTAGCGAGCTTTGTGTCTTCACTTACACTGAGGAGTTTGTAAGCTAACAAGTGTGTGCCTGCACCGATACGTGCGAGTGCTGAGTGTTAATGAAAGGGACTCACTGGGAATCAGACATATGGGAAGCTGACCTGCCAGTCACCAGTCGGGGCCGAGATTGCTCACGATCATCCGATTCTTGTCCCTGTGAGCTCAATCAGTGCATTTCTACCTACATCTGCCATCCGTTACGTTGATATCATGATTTCACCGGAAGCCCTTTGAGGGAGTTAAATAGGATCATTTATATGTCTGTGCTAGAGACGTTCCTGCCTATTAATTTAATAGTTGTTAAAAAAAAAATTGGCGTCTAAAAGACAGAAAATACTTGCACACTTTGAATGGAAGAAGTTAAACAGTGGGCAAACAAATATTTTGAGCTTTATATGAAACTGTTATTCACGTTGCATGTTGATAAAATGTTTTAATGCTAGACGCGGCACTTTGCACAACGTACGACCTCCATTCACAGAGAGAGGGAAGTAGAGCCATCTGCTGCACCGGGTAGCGGCCAGTGGCAGTGTAACGAGTTTAAACTGGTAACTGCTGTTGCGCACTGATAAAATAAACATCATATTTTCAGTCGACTAATATTTCTGGCACCAACTAACGTCTAGTTGATTAATTATGCATATCCCTAATGTGTACTGTAGGAATGAGGCTACATGAGGTAGCTTGATAGCATAGCTTAAACACTGAAAATACAAAAAAAAATGGCCTTTCAGCTCTCTTTAAAGCTTAGAGATTGTTGCTTTATTCTGTTTGGAGTGGAAGAGTAACGGGGCTGTTTATTGGCTGTGTCCATAGTTGTCATAATTCTTCTCCTTTATTACACTTGACAGGTGGAACTGCAGATTTCATTTGGAAAAAAAGGCTAATAGTAAACATACAAGGAGTTTCAACAACTAGCTTTAATTTGACACTCGACTAAGGACGACCTGTTCTTTACTAACACAAACCACTGCAGTGCTAATACTAAGAGCATGGCAAGGGAGATGAAAATGCTCGATTCCCCTTCGATGACGGCGAGCACATTCTTTCACGTACATATTTCATACATAAGATCAGCTAAAGTGCTACATGTAGCATATAAAACACACTGACAGCTCCTTGCAGTCTCTGTCAGTGTGTTTTAGATATATTGTATTACTATATGGGTCAACATAACGTAACATAAACATAACCTAATTATCTCTTGGACCCATTTTTTATGCCTGTCAGGCCTTGTTTGTATTGGCTGAAGCTTAAATGAGGGCATTGTGGACATCACAACAGACAATCTACGAACAAGCTCTGCAAATGAGTTTGGACTGTAAATGCTGCGTTGTGTGGCATTGGTCCATATCCTTCTACAAATAAACTGCAGATTCATAGAAAAAAAAAAAATCATGGTGTTTGATCAGTGCTGCAGCTACCCAGACTAACTACACCCTGCCTTTTTTACAAGGCATCAAAACAGCCTGAGGACATAAATGCCAGTGACTGTACATTGCTGTAGCTGCTTTTTATATTCAGCTTAACATTGCTTAGCATTAACAGTTACAGCATTTTAATGAGCCTTTTCCAATGTGCTTAACTTACAACAGTAATACAAAAGTACATTTTGTGTGTATGTTCTATGTCATGGGTGTGATGTATTTTACATCTCAATGCAAAATACTGAAATGTTGTCTGGTATTGTACCTCCGCTGCACTTTCTATACCCTCCATTCTTCCTTTCTCCTCTTCCCTGCACATACTTCATTCAAATACAGTGTCAAGGGCACTATATGCAGCTTGACCAGCAGTAAATTTTCCTTCTGTCAAGCCGTGTTCCAGTGTCTTCTCCTTATTTGCCGTGACCTTCGCACTACCCTCTTTCTGTCTCCTTGAACCATGCAGCTCTGCAGGCTCTCATCAGCAAAGCCTTGTGTCACTCTCTGTGACTCCTCTTCCTTCTATCGCTCCTTTTTGCCACCCCCTCCCCATCTCTCGTTAGTCATCCTCTCCACGAGAGCTGTGAATTTTACGACTGCTCGTACAGTGAATCTAGTCTTCTAGACTGAGGCTAAACGACCGCCCTTGGAAGGACACGTTTGAAAGCCCCAACTCCATCTATTCGTAATCTCAGTAGATCGACATAGATGTAGTTGGTAGAACATTTATTGTGGTTTCCTTTTTCTTAAATGTGTGAGGATCGTTTTGAGCATGCACATCGACTTAAAATAATTTCCTTCACAGTAGGCTTTATTATTGATTACTGACATCAGAGGCAATATCTCCAGCTTCATAACAAAGTGTGCATTTAAATCCAAATGATGTTCTGCTTTAGATGCATATAAAAGCTGCACAATGGAACAATTTCCCTTGTCCCTAATTAACATAAGTTGCAGCTGGTTAAAATAAAAATAGGAAAACCTGCAAGTTTAAGTTGCATGCATACCTCTTTGCAACCCATCTTCACTCCATCTTGTCTTTTTTGTGATCTATATGTCCTACTTGAGGTCATATCTCTTCCTGTGGATGCCCACTGTATTCTTCCCACTGCTCTTCCTCCTTTGGACTTTTCATATAAGCAAGAATGGGAGAGTATTGAAGTCCCAGAAAAGAGCCAGCTGTGAGTTACAGATGAAAAAGTAATCCTTCTGAATGAAATCACTACGACTATATTATTATTCTTGGTGTAATATGTGGAGTGTTGAATGCAAAGGTTTAAACGTTCTTACTTGTAAGCGTAAACTTTGTCTGAACTGTAATTCATTCAGTGATTACTTACAGCTGTGCACATTTAGGTTTTATTAGTTTTGTTTGTTTGAAATATGAAGTAATTTAGCTGGAGAAGGCATTTTATACTAACTGTGACTCAGCATGAAGCACTGCCAAAGATGATGGATCCTCTGAGATACAAGCAGTGTCCTTTGGTATGGTTGACACGAAGCACCAAATGCTGCAGTATTAAACACTGAAGGCAAACACATCCAGCAACATAAAGCTGTGCTGCTTTTTGGAAAAGTGACAAAGGGCCTCGTGTCATATTTGGGACATGCATATTTCCTTTTTT